>APFE030170984.1:14471-35404 GCA_000404065.3 Pinus taeda
ATTCATTAATATATTTAATTCCTTCTTGATTTATATACTAGGGATAAGTAAAAAGGGGGGTTTTTAGAAAGTTTTTCTTAAATTAATTTATTAGTTCCTTAGGGACAAGAATGTTATTCTATTCTATTTTTATTATATATTATTCTATGGTTGTTAAAATAACTTATTTAATTAATTATTTAAATCAATAGGGATAGGTAAAGGGGTTTTTTAGGATTGATTTAGTGGAAATAATAAACTATTAATGAATATTGGTTAAATAAATAGAATGAGCGACACATTTTAAAAAACAATAACGCTAAGAACAGGACCAATAGTAAACCACTGAGCCAAAGGAGAAACCCCGGGAGGAAGGAAAAGACATGGCTAAAAGGAGAAGGATCTAGGAAATTTAGGGGAAACATCGAAAGTACGAAAAGGATAAAAGGGGATCCAGTAGCTACTAATCTTCCAGTCGTCATCTCTATTGAGATTGTTAGGCCTTCTTTCAATTTCAATAGCTTCCCTAAATTTATGGTGATGGAACTGCGCAACCTTGGCAATAACCTTGGCCTCCTCTACACAAACCTAATGCTTGGTCTTTTCTGCATGCTCTGCTAACGCTGAAGACTTGGTTCTCCCATGTCTTAGGTCAACTGCATATTCGTTGATCCTTTGATGGATGGAGCGCCCTGTTTCCCCGATATAGGGGGTCCCACAAAAACAGGGGATCAAGTAGACACCCTTCATGTCTTTAGGGTCAATGGGATCTTTCACCAATCTTAGGGATTTACGAATGGTGTTGAGGGGCCTAAAGGTTGAGGGAATATCATACTTCTTAAGGATCCAAGCAATCTTGTCCGTGGTTCCCTGGACATAGGGAAGATGGACACCTAGTAGGCGTTCTCTAGGTTCTATGGGTTTCTTTTTTTAATTGCAACATATTTTTGCTTTATTAGGGTTTTTTAAAAATGTTTTTAATCTTAATTTTAATAGTTTTTAATTTTTTTTTGGTTAATTTTCTATTATTTTTAATCTAGTTTGTTTTTTATTTTATTTTTTAGTTTTTGTTAATGCTTTTTAAAAATTTCCTTTTTACTTAATTTTATAGTTTTTTTAATTTCTTTTTTTTCCAAATTTTTCTTACTTTATTTATGTTTTTTTAATTTTATATTTTTTTCCAATTTTTTTATGGTTTACGAGATTTAAAAAATATATATTTTGAAAATATGTTTTTTTACATTTATTCTTTTATATTTTTTAATTCTTATTTTTTATAGTTATTTTGTTTTTAACATTTTATGATGATTTTTATTTTTATTTTAATTTTTTATTTTTTTTTTAATATATGTTTTTATTTCGTTTTGCATTTTTTAACTTTTTTTTTGTTTTTATTTTTCTTATTTTAATTTTGGTTGTTTTTTTTTTTTTTTTTTTTTTTTTTTTTTTTTTTTTTTTTTTTATGTTTTCATTATTCTTCTGAAATTTTAATGTTTTTCAGAGTCATGATAAAACCTTTTACAACATTATTTCAAAATGTTCAAAATTTACCGTAGAAAAAAAAGTGTTATTCCAGCATCAACACTTTTCATTTTGAGGGTGTTTTTTGCACATAAAAATTTGGATTTACTGACTCTTTTTAAAAATGTTGAAAATTGACCCTAAAAAAAAAAAAATCCATCGTTCCAGTATCAATGCTTTTCATTTTCAAAGTGCTTTTTGCACAATTTTTGCAAAAAAAATTCGTTTTCACTGCGATGTTTTTAAAACATGTTCACAATTTACCCTAAAAAAACCATCATTGGAGTATACACATTTTTCATTTTTAGCATTGGTTTTCATGTTTTTTCGGAGTTTTTTGGCCAGAGTTCCCGTTTCAAAGTTTACATTGTTCCATTTATTTTATTTTTTTCATCAACTACTTGTTTTATTTCATAGATCATTGTGTTATCTCTAATTGAACGTGTTGGGATTGTATTTTTAGTTTTTAATTTAGCTTTTGAAATACTCCGAATTTTATTAGGTCAAATTATGCCTCTTTGTTGACTTGTACTTCCATTTTAATTTTCTTTGATCATTTTAATTTTTTTGAATTTTGTGAGGTGTTGTTTTCAATGTTTAGGTAAATAAAATTCATGTATTTTTCCAACAAAAGTGTTGGGGACTATTAACTGTTTAAAATAAACAACTATTCATCTAACATTAACTTATCAACCCAAGGATTCTTCCTTTTATTTCAAGGCTGTTGGAAAAATCTATGCAAAGAACTACAAAAAACCAATTTTGGTGCTATATGAAGTAATCTAAAATAAAAATCTTTCTTGTGAAAAGTAAACTAATCCTACATAGCAACAAAATGAAACAATCTATCTAAAAATGAGCTCTATATCTAATTGGGATCAAACCTTGCTTGCAAAATTGGAATTCAAGTGCACAACTAGTTGTTCGTATTACTCTGTGTGAGTTTGTTCCCCATTTTCCAATTGTTTATATAATTCTTGTATCCTCCTTTTTAGGGAGGCATTTTCCTTTTTCAAAGTAACAACCCTTCTAAAAAGTCTATTTCTCTTTTTGTCCCTCATGACCTCTAGACTTTCCGATTTTTGTCTTCTACTTCTAGAGGGAATTGTTGGAGTAGTAGGAGTGTAGGATTTAGTAGTTGGAGAATCAACATGGGACTCTTGATTTACAACAATTGGAAAATAAATTAAAGATTTTGAGTTATAACAACTAAAGAATCAATAGATGAATTCTGAGTAGTGGCAATTGAAAGATCAACTAGGGATTCCTGAGTTATGGTTGTTGAAGCATCAATGGGATCTTGCTACACTATAATGGTTAGAAAGTCAACAAAGGGTTCTTGAACTGTATCAATTGGGGATTCAACAAAATGTTCTTGAAATATAGTAGTTACAAAATTAGTAGAGGGTTCTCAAACTATGGTGGTCGCAGAGTCAGTAGAAGGTTCATGGACTGAACCATATTGACTGAGGAATTAACAAAATGTTCTTGAGTCAATGTAGCTATTCCCTCTTCCATATCCATAGAATCCAATAAATCTTCCACCTTCTCCAATGCTTGCACCACTTCTACATTAGGCACTTCTTGATCCAAATTCATCTCCTTTGATACCTACACATCTTTAACATCTTGGGAAATTTGGACCAAGTCCTTTTCATGGGATTTGTAAACTTCTTCAAGGTCTTGAACTTTTGCAAGCACCTCTAGGCTCCTTTATACCGAAGTCCCAACATTATTTCTTCCTTCCCCAATTTATCCAAATCCAATATTGTTTCCAGTTATTCTTGGGCAACTTAATCTAGGTAAGTTTCTCCTTTTTCACCAATAGTCTCCTCGGTTAAGTCTATTTCACTCTTAACAATGGTTGATTTTACTGGAGACATGAGGGGAGAGGAGCTATGTTCTTTCCTCAATTTAGACAACTTGGCTAATTTTCTCCTTCCTCTAGGCAAGGTGGCCATGAAAGCTACAATTTGTTTCTCTTTCTTGCTAGGTTTCTCATTAACCAAAATTTATAATAGAGAAACTTCAATTTGCAAAGGTTCCAATGGAGTACATTTAGGCACTACAAATTCCCACTAGGAAACTTCAGTTTGAGGAATTTCTGCACAGAAAATTTCAGGTTGGGTAGTCTTAAAGTGAAGAATTTATGAGTGAACAACTTCTGTTTGAAGAGTTTCTAAATGGATAGATTTGGAGTGGAGATTGCCAAATTGGGGAGCTTCTTACAGAGCTGGAATTTTCTCTTCCAGTGATACAAAATTTTCTTTCCCCACTTCTTCCAAATTTACCTCATCACCGTTTCCAGTATCAACTTCAAAATTTTCTTCCTCACCTACAACCTCATGGTTCTCATTTTCAAGTGTCACTTCAAAAATTCCACTCCCAATTACAACTTCAAGGTTTTCATCGCTAATTGTGGTTTCAGGGTTTCCATTACCAGTATCAACTTCAGGGTTTTTACTGCTACTTCTTGTTTCAATATTTTCATCACCTGACACAACTCAAAATTCTCTAGGGCATCTTCTAGAAGGGCTTCCTCATTATTATTTTGTTCATATGTGGGTTCTTCATTCACCTCGATGAAGTTTTCCCAAGTCTAGTTTGTTTGTTGTAGACTCCTTATAAATAGGAAATTAATTAATCCATGATTACTTACAACTACAAAAGGTTCTTTAGCTTTTCTAACTCTAAGTGCAGTCTCATGAAAAATAGTTTGATTTCAAGAAGAAGGGAATGTTCAGGGATACCTTCTGTCTCAAATGTGCCATCAACTTAAGACGACGACCTTAAACCACGTCAAATCTCCCGTCACATGTAATATATCTTTGAGCTATCTCTGTCATCTCCTTCCATGGCTCTGAAAATGAATTGGGATTGTATCCCTTCCCCTTCTTCACCAGTTCTTCTCCATCATCTAAAAATAATAGAGCTGCATTTTGTAGAGAAGTGTGTGGTTCATACCACTTCTCTCCTATTGTTTTTAACCCTGTAACCTTAGCTATAGCCTCCTTATTCACTTGAACTTGTAAAATTTTTACCATCATCATCCTATTATCCAAGTTATACATGAATTCCAACACGATTTCTTCGTCAAAACCCTGAATTCTTTTGAAATAGTGGATCCATGTTACATAGTTCAAAATGTTGTGTGCCTCATTTGTGGCTCGCAAGTGGCTTGGCTAATATCTATTCGACTGGCCCCCCATTCTTACTGCTGCAACTTACACGTGTTGTTCAAAAATGGCCACAACTCTTTGCAATGCAAAAATTGGCTTTGCTAATTTTTGGCATTCATAATCGAAGTTACAGTAACAACTCGCATATAATGGCACAACATGCAGGAAAGATCATAGAAAATATTTACACATTATAGCCCGACCTCCTCCAATAAACCTAACAACCATCCTCGACTAGTGGTCACATCAATCATAATGGAAAGGCAAAGGTCCATAAATTGGTCATTTCAAACAATAATGCAAGGATAATAGTCATAACACCATATGATTTTCCGCATGAGACAATAATTAGGTCGTCACTGAAAGCTCAACATTGAAACAAGAGATCAATTTTTGAAATATACAAGATTTGATTTAAGGATTAGTTAATTTTGACATTCGTGTATAAAAATAATGACATAATAATGATTGAAGAGCGTGGGTATATATGTCAATGTGGAAAACATAGGAATGACATTCGAATGTTATACCCCACAATATAATAAAAATTCCCTTTTATTACAACCAAATTGTGATAATCCTAATTATATAAGCAAACTGTAACAACTTCCAAGGGTCCCATATTCTATGATGTTCCAATATAGTTGAAATATAACACCAAGCATTAGTTTAGTAGGAAATTTCGAGCCATCTCCTGAAAGCCAAAGTATGGGGTTCATTTCCCTTAGCTTTGACTTATGGAAGTAATGATAATTGAATGTGATCAACACCTTTCCCAAGGTAAGAAATATTGTGTTAATTATTTTATATCTCCTTTTTATTTGCCATAGCCCCACTGCTAGTTGACCTGTTCAGTACCCCGACAGGTTTATTTGTATTTCTAGCTTCCTGTTAAATATTTCATATATATATATATGATAATTTTGTGGAAGATGGATGGTACAAGAGTTTAGTTACTTAAGCACACTATTTGACTTATTGGGTTGGGTTTTTAAGTACAACTTTCGCCATAGTCCCTCTGTTGTAGTTACTTTAATGTGAAATGAGATGGAGTGTTTCAAGGAATAACATAAAACTTCTATATAGTCATTAATGTCTTTGTTGTTATTTTGAACGTTTAAAATAAAAAAAATTCATGGAAATGGGCCTCCATGGAAAGTTATGGCACTAAGCTCATCCTAATAAGGATTGATAGAATTTGCTTTAAAAGGTGCTTTAACATGAAAGGAATAATAATCATTCGAGTCATTGAAAACAATAATAACGCAGTCTGCTTCCTGTTAAATTTTATGGTATGTTCTATGCTTGGAAAAATTACTTCAATGTCTTATTAGCCCAATAACAGATTTACTTCAAATTCCAATAATAATCACATTAAAACTTTAGTAGCATTCACTTTAGATCATCATTGACAATAATTGTAGATAAAACATCAACAATAAGTATAAGAAGATATGATACACAAGTGATACTCAAGATACCCAAGAGACATGTCTCTTTGTAAATTGGATCGTGTATCTTTATAAGTTAAATTCTAGTAAGTTTGCACATTTACATTTTTACCCATATTTGTTAAAGTGTTGAAGAACCTATGAAAAATGGTGGGCAGTAACTCCTAGTAAGTATATTTATTTTCTTATTTTTCATTATTCCATCTTTTATGCAAATACTTGTTTATACTATGGCGGGTAGTAACTTATGGTAAATATGTTATTTATGTGATTATGAGATATTTTCAACGAAGGGTCATGTCCTTAGAGACACGACTCTTCAACACTAATATATATATATATATTTATATATATATATATATATATATATATATATATATATATATATATTTATATATATTATATATATATGGGAATTAGCCCCTAGTTGCACTATTTAACACTCCCTCTAAACTAGGGAGGAATTCTACCTTTCAACATTCATCCATGGCTATGCTATCATGTCCATTATGTGCCATCTCTGCAAATTGTCTCATCTCTACTGAAGATTGATATAATAATCCTATGTGAAAGGATTGAAAGAGGGTGGGTCACAAGACCATTCCACTCTTACCAAAATGAAAGAGGCAAGTCCTCGTGTACAGAGATAGGACCCCTACTGGACTTGATCCTTAGCAATCAAGATGTTGAACATCATGCATCCTAGTCATAGGGAATATAATAGTACCTGATGCATCTGTAGGTAGTACTGATTAACCCTAAACCACTTTTCCCAACTCATTGGCCGAACAAGAGGTACTTCCCAAGCATTACCAAACTACAAGCGTAGGATGTATGCTAGGGGTTTCCGTAGGGGAAGGTGAACCACTCACCCTATGCTCGCATTCTAGGATATGTACTCCATAAGGGAAGGTGAACCACTCACCCTGTGCTCATATAGCTCCAAGAAGTACCCCAGACCCTCAAGAGCTCCCAAAGCTCAATGTCCAAATCAATTAGGACCCTCATGGGAGAGTCTTTTCACGAATCCAAGTATCTTTTTGAAGACTAAGAACTTGGTCTTTCCCAAAGGCTTTGTGAGGATGTCAACAACCTATTCATCTATCCTAATGTGTTGGAGCCTAATTTCTCTCCAATGTACCATATATCAGATAAAATGGTACCTAATATCAATATGTTTGGATCGATCATGGAACACAAGATTCTCTGAAAGGCAAATCCCACTTTGTTTATCACAATAAATGATGATGATATCCAACATGTGTTCAAATAGCTCACTGAAGAGCTTCCTCAACCAAATGGCTTCACAGAAAATTATACTAGCTACAATATATTCAACCTTAGCAGTGCTTAGTGCAATAGACTTTTATTTTTGACACATCCATGATATGTACGCAAATCCCAAAGAAGAAAAAATCCAATGTGATTTTTCTATCCACCACACTACCAGCCCAATCAACATCAGTATATCCATGTAATCTCAAATCCCCAGTAGTGTACCTTAGTCCATGGTTGATCATACCATGAAGATATATTAGAATATTATTTTCCACAACCCAATGCATATGATGAGGCTTTCTAACAACCCTGGTAAAAAACCCATGCAAAAATTAAAAAAGGTAACATAAGACCTTGGTCATGGAACATCTATTCCAAGTTGAATGTTGGGCAAAACATCCTAGTGTGGGTGTTCACTTGGTTTATTAATGGCTATGGAAATTAGCAAAGGAAATGGTTAAATGTTTGGAAAGGAAAATGACATTAATTGGCATTTTATTTATGAAAATAATGGAAATTAGGAGAAAATTAAGGTGAAAGGTCACAAGTTTCATGTGAGGAGGAAAAGGAAGGAAAATAATGGAAAATTGAAGAAATTATAGGCCTCATTAATAAAAAGGCTTATGAGGATCAATTCACAAACTTTTGTCAGTTCAGTTTTGGAGCTCTCATTCTATTCTCTCTCTCTCTCATAATATTGTACATATAGTTTTCTTGGAACACTCTTGGAGGAGTGTGGCATACTTGGGATTTGGAGCAAGAAGGAAAAGGAAAAGCAAGAAAGTGCAAGAGGACATCGGGATTAACAATTACAATGGATTTTTCTTGCAGGTACCGAGTTGCATGTATGATTTCCTTGCTAGTTTTGGCATGCATGACATGTGCATGTGGTTATTTGGTCATGATCTTTCATTGGAATGGAAGATTGCCTGGATTGACAGTGGTTTTTCCTAGCCTTTCCATTTTCTGGATAACCATGGTGTTGTGGGTTTTACTTTTGTTTTCTAATTTGTTTTCTTGTTCCTTTCACTGTGGGTTGAGTTATTAGTTCCTCGAAGCCTTTGTTGGACAAACGCTTTGGAAGGCTTGTAACAACTTAGGTTGAGTTACGAGTCATGAAACCCTTGGTTGGAAAAACACTCTGGAAGCCCTTGGTGGGTTGAGTTACTAGCCTTGGAAGCCCTGGCTGGACAAACACTCTAGAAGCCCGACGACAGATGTGGGTTGAGTTACTAGTCCTAGAAGCCTTGGTTGGAACAAACGCTCTGGAGCCCTGGACAACTTGGGTAGAGACCAATCTAGTGATGGTTAGCGATTTCCGACCGTGAGGTGGAATCACTGGTTGAGAGTTGAGGTGGTTTTGCCTATGGAAGCCTTGGATGGTTTTGATTGATTTATTTTATGAGATCCCATATTCATGCTTGGAATATGGCACATGGGTGACTGACTGAAAGAAAGATCTGGTTTATCCTAGTCTATTATCGGGTGGTTCATGGAAGTCCCATACTAGACCAGCCTATGCAATCATCAATAAGAGCTATCTTTCTCCTTGGTATTTTATGGGTAAATATAATTGTTTATATGCAGCTTATATGGTTGTTATATCCTTCATATTTTTGTTGGTTTGGTTATGAGTAAGTTTTATGACAATGACCATGTATGTCTCTCATCATGTTTTGGTTAATCACTGAATGTACAATGAATATATGGCTTAATAAATGGAAATGCAATTATGGTGATGAGGCAACAATGCTTCTTAGTGATTCTTAGATAAGTGGGAGACCCCAATGCTCAGATTTGTTGTTTAAATTTGTAGGATGCATATTTGTGACATGTTTGATGAATTTCATGTCACGGCTAGTAGGGGTAAGTCAAGTACTTATTCAAGTAATTACATTTGTATCATTGTTTTGATGTTATTTTTCATTTATGGAAGTTTCCTGGAGTTCTGGGAAGTGGCCTAAGTCCTGGCCCTGAAAAAGTGGCACTGAATCTAGAGTCGTTGGCACATTATTACTTGGAAAAGTTCTCAGTCTCAGGCATGCCTTGTTGTGGGAGTGACTAGAGGTCCCAGTTGCATGCATTCCCATGTCAAGGGAGCAACTAAGACTTTAATGCAAAAAAAATGTCAGTTTTTCTTAGGGGCTGGTCACCTAGATGGGTTGGGTGGCTCCTAGGGGTTCTATTGCATGTGTAGAAGGTTATGCTAGTTGTGTTCCATTAGTTTCACTTTCTTAACTGATTCATCAGGAGTTGAATCATATCATAGTAATTATTTGTCACATGTTTACCCCGGTTGGACAGTTACTTGGGTAGACGTGGGAGGAGGGGTGTTACAGAGTGGTAGCAAAGCATGGTTGTGTTCTCCTAGAGAGATGTATGATTTTCATTTCCCTTGGATGAAGGTGTTATTGTATGTACATGTCGATTACATATAGGTCCTCGTGCTTGTGGTCTAAGTGCTTTTTGTGTATGCATGCAATTAATCATAATTGCAGTGACATTGCCATATGAAAGTTGATGATGCCATTGTTGACTGTATTTTTTGTGAGTGTATTTCGGTCATGCATTTGTTATGTGTGCTTTATGTTGTTATGCATACATTGATTGGATGATGGTCATTGTGCATGAAGTCATGATATGTGGTCAACATAGTCATGCATTGAACACTGGATAATGGCTGAAAAGATGCTTATATATTGATTTGATTATGTTTATATATGTATTGTGCTAATCTGATCGATCTTGTAGGCAAGACATCCTCCCCATACTAAGGTACGCTAAATTGTTTATGATTTGGTTTAGTTGACATGATTATACCTTGTAGAAAGAAGAGATCAAAGATTACTAGCAAGACGGTAGACTACAAAGATTCTCCCTACAAATCAAATGAGTAGCTTGGTGTTGGGAACTCTTTTGACTTAGTAGACACATTAAGGAGTTTGAAGGAAGAAATAATGAGTTGCAAAGTAGATAATGACAAAATCATGCAGGCATAGGAGAAACAAGCATAAGTCAATGCAATAATTCTTTAAAGTTTGTCAGAATTGCAGAGACAGGGACCACCTCAAAATAGCTATGGAGAAGAGGATATGACTAATGGGACATATGGAAGTAGACCCCATAATGGGCACAGGTCAGATAAAGATGACACGATCAAGGATAACAAGTTCTTGGATACCCTGGATAGGAGGGGTGATGGACACATGTACTATTATAGTTCTGGTTTTGATAGTTATCATGGTCATCATCGTTATTGTTACGCAGTAATTTGTCACCGTTGGTCACCGTCCTTGTTACCCCCCCGTTGTAACACATTGGAGGACACATTTACGGACCTATGACCAGTGACATAACTTGAAAACACTTGCATTGAGGTCTCCTGAGTATGAAGTTCAATAACCCTGAAGACACCCTCTGAAGATTAACCTTGGAAGATGCCCTTTTTCCATTAGCGCGGGTCCACAGTGTCTGACCCGCACCAATGTCTCAGTCCCTACAAAGAGGGCGCGCCCGTAGACGCTCTTTCGTAGAGCACGGCCCGCGCCACGCAATTTGGGCATGATTTTTGGCCAGCACATGCTAGAATGTTTTTTCCTCCGTGACTCACCCAGTCCCCTGAAGGAAAAAGCCCATAAAAGCAGTCGGGCGTCGGCTTTTCTATCCAAGGCAACTCAACTCAATAGTTATTTTGGGACATTACCAAAAACTCAGAATGTGTCCACATACAATGCATATCTCCTCTCCCCCCATCTATAAAGGCCTGTCTCCCCATATTGAACGGGCTAGTTTTTGAGTTTTTTGGAGCGAGTGTTAATAGTGTCAAGAGTGAACAAGCTAGTGAGAGAGAGATAGTATTGAGCTAAGAGCTGAAAGAGAGGTTATGCTGCCGGATTGTGGAGAGAGAAAGTGACTTTACAAGACATGTCAGACTGACTGCCGACCCAGCTAGAGGAGATTTGCAGCGTCAAGCCTTAAGTGGTTGTAATTCTTCTCTCTTTTCTATTAATGATAAGCGACTGTTATTATGGTTCCATTCATGTGTTCTACTGGTAATATTTGAATTATATCCTGCTTGACTGATATATAGCTGTACAATTTCGGATTTTATGCTTGTTTGTGGGTTGTTCTCCATTTGTGCAGGTGTCCATGCGTGGAGCGCAAGGATAGCGACTGGCCAGAGCTAGAGGACAGGAGCGACACTTCTCCCATGGCAAACAGCGTTGGATCCCAGGTTGGTCTCCTTGATCGACTTCTAAATTGTATAGTTAGGAACTTGCATGCAGCGTGATTGATTGTTGCTAGACCCCTATGGGGCTAGTGGGATCACCTCTGTCCGCAGAGGGGATTTACCTCCGCAACAGCAAGGTGGAAAGGTTAGAACACTTTCGGGTGTTCTACATATTCCTACATTAGCTAGAAATCTAATTTATGTAAGCAAGTTGGATGATGCAGGTGTAAAAACAGTGTTCGATAAGCATACCTGCAAGATGGTTCGGGGAGCACTGGTATTGATGCAGGGAGTTCAGATTGGAACTCTGTACAAGCAACAAGGTAGCACTGTTATTGATGGGTGCAACAGTTCTGTGGTTCCTGAAAGTGGAGCAGAAAGTCTAGTTGTCTTTGAAGAAAAGACCATGATGTGGCATCAAAGGCTTGGAAATATTGGAGAGAATGGCCTTCAATACTTCATGGTAAAGCTATGGTAGAAGGTATGAGTAATAACTCTCTAGATTTTGATTTCTGTGAAAATTATGTATATGGGAAGCAGAATTGGGTGAGTTTCCCCTCTAGCAGTAAAACGGAAAAACAGATATTAGAGCTTCTGCACAGTGATGTGTTTGGACGTGTGAAGGTTCCATCACTGTGTAATTATGTATACTATGTATCATTTATATATGACTTCTCAATGAATACATGGATATATTTCCTTAAGAAGAAATCTGAAGTCTTTGAAGGTTTAAAGAATTTAAGGCTCTCATGGAAAATCAGACAGAAAAGAAGATAAAGGTGATGAGGAGAGATAATGGGGGAGAGTTTTGCAGCAAGGAATTTGAAGAATTCTATAAGAAGTGTGGTATATAATGGCAGAGGACTACTCCATATACACCTCAGCAAAATGGAGTTGCAGAAAGAATGAACAAGACATTGATGGAAAGGGGAAGAAGCATGCTCAGTGGTGCTAGGTTAGGATAGGAATTCAGGGCAAAGGCTGTGGATACTGCATGTTACTTGGTCAACAGGTCACCTTCATTGCTGTTGGAGGATAAGACTCCACAGGAGGTATGGACTAGTAAGAAACCCTCTCTTTGACATCTAAGGGTATTTGGATGTGATGCATATGTACATGTTCCAAAGGAGAAATGAACCAAATTGGATAGTAAATATGAAAAGTGCATCTTTATTGGGTATAAAGATGGTTTAAAAAGTTATAAACTTCGGAACCCAGTAACAAGGAAGGTTGTGTACAACCAAGATGTGGTGTTTAGAGAGGTGAAAGATGTTATTGAACATGAGGTCCAACAAAAGGAACCTGAGAAGATAGAGTTTGAGCTAAAGGAGGAAGAATCAAACTCTATAGAAGAGGAGGAATCAGAAGATGAAGAGCCACAAACTCTGACTGTGAGAAGATCAGTTCGACAAAGAAGGCAGCTAGAACGGTATAGTCCATCTGCCTTCTGTTCAAATTTTTCTTTATCTATTACTGATGATGATCCCAATACTATGAAGGAAGCAGTAGATTCAGAGGTTGGAAAACTCTGGAACGAGTCCATGGTTGATGAAATGACATCTTTGCACAAAAATGAGGCTTGAGACCTAGTGGAGTTGCCAGCTGGAAGGAAACCCATTGCCAGCAAATGGGTGTTCAAAAAGAAAACAAATGCAGAAGGAAAAGTGGAGAAATACAAAGCTTGGTTGGTAGCAAATCGTTATTCCCAAGTGCCGGGAATTGATTTTGGTGATATTTTTTCTCCTGTTGCCAAGGTAACTTTTGTTAGATTACTTTTATCTATTGTTGTTGGTTTTGATTTTGAGGTAGAATAGACATGGGGATCTAGAAGAGGAGATCTCCATGAAGCAACCTGAAGGCTTTTCAGTAAACAGTAGGAAATAACTTGTATGTAAGTTAAAGAAGTCTCTATATGGGTTAAAACAGTCACCAAGGATCTCTCATAAGAAATTTGATACATTTATGTGAGGACTTGGATTCACCAGAAGCAAAGCAGATCACTATGTGTATTTTAAATTAATTGGTGGCCATGTTATTTATCTGGTCTTGTATGTGGATGATATGTTGCTGGTTGGAAATGACAAAGAAATTATCCAAGATTTGAAGACCCATTTGTCCTCAAAATTCGACATGAAAGATCTTGGTGGTGCAAACTATATTTTAGGCATGGAAATTAAAAGAGATTAGGGAAAGAGGAAGCTCTGGTTAAACCAGAGGAAGTATGTCGAGACAACATTGCAGAGGTTTAATATGTAGGATAGTAAACTTGTGAAGGTTCTTATTCCTGTTGGTGTGAGTTTATCTGTTGAACAGTGTCCCAAGACATAAGAAGAGGAAGAGGAATTGTCCCATGTTCCATATGCAAGTGCAGTTGATAGCCTGATGTATGTGATGGAATATACTAGACCAGACATTGCACATGCAGTGGGAGTATTGAGTAGGTTTATGTCAAAAATAGGAAAGGAGCACTGGACAATAGTGAAGCAGGTTTTTAGGTATTTGCATGGCACTAGTGATTATGGTTTGTGCTACCAAGGAAGACGAGGATTGGATAGAATGTTGGATATTCGTGGCTTTCTTGATGCAGACTGGGCTAGAGATATGGATCAAAGAATATCTACAAGTGGGTATGTTTTTAACCTATTTGGAGGTGTAGTCAGTTGGATGAGTAAGAAACAATCTGTAATGGCACTATCAACTACAAAGGCTGAATACATGGCAGCCACTCATGCAAGCAAGGAAGTAGCGTGGTTGCAGACATTGTGTTCAAGTATGGGGTTAGTACAGGGAACTATAAGGATAGATTATGACAACCAAAGTGCAATTTTCTTGGCAAAGAACCCTGCATATCATTCAAAGACAAAGCACATTGATGTTCAATATCACTTTGTGAGGGATATGATAGAAGACAAAATGGTGTCGCTGGTAAAGGTGGACACTTTGAATAATACTGTAGATGCATTGGAAAAATTTGTGAGCTCTGAGAATTTCTCTTGGTGTAGAGAAACAATGTACATTGCAGGGATGGATAAATGACTAAGCTCTCTTGTGGCCCCCTGTGGAAAGAAAACAACAAGTGACAGAATGTTGGGTTGTGTTATATTCTTTCCACAACTAGCCCACGTAGTTAACTAGGGGGTTAGAAGGGGGGTGGAGCCCCCCCTCGTTGTGCTGATTGCATAGCGGGTGGGGTCATAGGGGGTTTGAGGGGTTTAGGGAACCCCACTCTATGGGTTTTGGGGCAGCGCCCTAGAAAATTTTGGTTTCGGACCCTATGTTAGGTTGGGCGGACCCACCTATAGTTTTGTGCAGTATTTTTGCACATGGTTTTGGATGCGATGGATTTTCGGTCCATGGTTTTGGACACGATGTTTTTTAGGTCCATGGTACTAGATGCTTCGGCATGTACAAATATGTATTGTAACATTGAAAGGAATATAATGAAAAATCAAGTTGGTAGTCCTAATTTTAGGATCCAGGGGAAAATCTCTATGTATATGTGTTTTATGTGTTATGCTCTCGCATTGTTTATTTTATGTGTTTTAGAATTCATATGTAGGTAATTTTTGTATGGGGTTAAAACCTACAACCATGCCTCTCATCACCACATTAACCTTGCATCCATCCAACAAGTCAATTAAAAAAAAATTACAATTTTCAAAGAAGAAAAAACAAATAGAAGAGGGTGAGAACAGAGGACAAAGGGACAATACCTGAAGGCTATACCTATCACCTACCAATAAATAGACTCCTTCTCTACCCATGTCAACAATCCTCATGCTCCAAAAGTGAATAAAAGTATGAAAAGTTTAGGGGAGAGGCAGCTACATGACATCATGTAGGTTTCCTGTAGGAAATCATGTATCAGCCTATCCCACAAAAGGAAATTTCACAAGGTTGCAACCATCTTTAGCATAGAGATTCCAATATCAAGGAAGCTCCTCCACAGCGTATCAATAGCAATAGGATCATCAACATCACTCTCCAATACCTGCACATCAAAGGAAACAAGTATCAGAAGAGGACAATACAAAAAATATGTAGCAAGTACACAACATAGGGACATCATTCTCCAACAAGCATCACCATGAAAGAATCTTACGCACATCTATGTCATCTTTCGTATTCTCTCTCGTTAGCATGATACGATAAAGAATTTAGGATTATGTAAAGCAAAAGTGGCCAGTTAACTTGGCCTCCTTCAACTAGTTGATGAGGAGAAAATGGTTGGACCACTCCACACGTGGCAACAGCCAAATTAGAAGAAAAATGAGATAAGGCCAAAAATGGTTAAATTATATATGATGGAAGTGGGAGATGATTACGAGGTAAGGAGGAATGATGGAGTGATAGTGGGACTAACAATCCAAAAGGAGGTTCTCGTACTTAGGCAACCAGCACACCATCACACACGATTACCCATATAAGGAATTAAAACAATTATTTCCATGCAAATAAATCATTAGCAATCTCAAGTATTCATCTAAATTAGGTTTCTCTCAGCCTCTTCAAGCACCATCTATAGGAAAGACAATGAGAATTTTTGTAGCGCAGGAGCACCTACAAGATCTTACAGGAAAACCTACAACATCCTATAGGATACAGAGTAGTCATCCATGTGATTATCAGTGGGTACTAAGGGACGAGAGATCAAAGGTTGTCCTCATTAGACAGTATCCAGTGAGGTACGAGCTATACCTTCCCATATTTTCTAGTTAAAAATAAAGAAAAAAATCCTCCATTTGGTTAAGGAAGTTGCAATCTAGGGGAATTATATTGTAGAGTTATCATTTAAATCTCTCACCCACTAGAATTATCAAATTATATCCATACAAGAATCCACAATTACCAAGTGAAAGATGACAGGGGGTTTTAACAAGAGAGAACCCACAAACACAGTAAGAATTCATCAGCACCCTCTTGTAGTAGAAATTTTCACAAGGCACAATTGGATGGGTTTCTTTGAAGGAGTGAGAGGATACGATGATGAGTTGGCTAGAGACTTTTCTCTCTCACTCATACCCCTCACTAGGACCCATGCCACTACTGTGGTGAAAGTCCTATTAGTATAAATCACCCCTGAAGTTATAAGTAGAATCACCACACTCCATTTAGTGTTACCTTGTAGAAAAGAAGATAAGGGTACCAACAGCCTTGCAAAGAAGAAATTAATTTTGGAAGGGGAGGAGGCAATGGAGGACAAAAATGGGGTCAGAAGAGAAATCCTACCATACCCTTGGAATGGAGTTAGTTACCACCTCATTAAATATATATCATGTGAAGGGAGATACAATTTGGTGTATGGATACCATTTCAAACTTCTCCAAGAACAGATATTTGGAGCAGACACACCTCCTCAAAATAGACTATGTATACCCTACTTTCTTCTTCAATCAATGATAGATATGAGCATTGAAGTGCAGGAGGGAAAACATCAACAACTAGCTCATCATAGGTTGATCATACTTATCCTAGAATATGCTCTACAGAACCTAAGACTCCCTATTACATGGACAAATTTTAGATAAATGTAGGCAAAGGGAGCAAGTCAAGCACTTGAATATGACAAAATCCCCACTGCTAGTGAGAGCAATGAAGAAATCGAGGGAGAATATGAGGAGGAAAAAGAGGAGGAAAAATATGAAGAAAAGGAAGAGGAAAATGAATAAGAAACAAAAGAAGAGACACATGAGCACAATGAGGAACTAGAAGAAGAAGAGAAAGAGAAAGACAAGGATGAAAAGGAGAATGGAAAAGAGGAAACAAAAGGGAAGGAAGAACATAGGTCTATAGTACATGGAAAATAAGGGGAATAATTGCCAAGGGTATCTCCAGAACCCACTGAGAAAGAGGCATCAACTGCTCTTACTACCCTAAGTACACTTATCAAGTCAAAAGTGAAGAGACAAAGACAAACCCCATTGTACTTTAGGATAAGAAAAAGCACAAGGATCAGGCAAGGAAGACCTCAAACACCCACTAAAATTCCTAGTGTCATTGAAGACTCACCAAAGAAACAAGAAAATGTAGCTCCTCTTGAGAAAAATCAAGGATAAGGATCATCAAGACAAGCCTCTCCCAAATCTCACATCTCTTATGTTAGGAGGCATGTCACAAGGTCTACCTCATCAAAGGGAAAGGGTCTCCTACAGGAGACACAAAAAGACCTACAGGAAGCAGAGGCCATCCTAGAGGAAACTCGGCTAAACCTACAGGAAACTCATAAAATGGACCAAGAAGGTATCACTCAGCAAAAACGAAAAAAGGAAGACCTAGAACTAACAGAGCCTAGTCCACAACCCAACCTAAACTCTTACTATAGGTTCATTGAAGGGGGTACGGTCATCCCACATAAGTTTTTCATCCCCTTATTCTTTGAGCTTTAGAAAGAAAGGGAAAGGACACATAGGTGGATGAATATTTCCAAATCAAAAGGAGCGGAGGATGTAGAGGACATGGAGGAGAAATTGAAGGAGATGGGCAGAGAACTGAGTAGCATAAGGGATAGAGAGGAAATAATGAAAGCTTAGTTGGGGGTAGAGAATGAATGAATATGGGGACAACAACAATGAAGGGAAAGTTAGTTGGTATCTATGGCTAGCTTATCCTTAGAAGCAATCCAGTGCTAGATGTCCGTAAAGTCTTATGTCTTGTATCTCAAGGAACAATGGCTACAATTCCAAATTAAGACTTTAGCACAGAGAGGCACTATCCCCTTCTAAGACTATAGAAAATTCATTGATCTTTGTGATCAAAGCACCTTGTAAGATAGAGCAAAAATGTCTGAGTTTTACTTACACAACTTGTCCTTGACATATTTGAATGTGTGGGACCCAAACTCAAAACTATGGGACTTGCGATTAATGGCTTTAGCATCATGGGTGAATCATGAGGAGGCAAGAAATATAGAAATGAAATAGGTAATGGAAAGAGAATAGACATAACTCCTCTTGATAAGCGTTGAACAATCTAATCGAATGGTTGTCATCAGCACCCACAACCTAATTGCAAATGATCCTAAGCTTGCACCTAGGTGCCTTGCTGCACAAGAGCAAGCAATCACACACTTTGAAGACATGTTCAAATTGGAAGGATATGACAACATGCAAGCTTGCCAAATGAGATGGACCACCTTGCCTTAAAACCTGAAAATCAGAGTATACCATTCTCCCCAGAGGATGAGAGAGGCACTAAAGAAAACACCCATGTACAAGCAAGCTCTACAAAGACTCCAGGTCAATTGGATTGGCTTGAGACTTAGTCCACCACTGCTCCCAGGAATGTAGAAGAAGAAAGAAAGCAATGGGAAGATATAGAGAGGAAGGCACAATTTTATTCACAAGAGGAAGAAACTACAACAGAAGTATGGGATGTTAGGGAGGCCACCAGAGCAATGAAGGATATGCATATAGATTAAGTTGCTCAGAGGATGAGCAACACCTTCATTAGGGGGGTGATAATGAGCCTCATTATTGGGTAACTATATGGACCTTAATACACCTACAAGCTTATTAAAATCCAATCTTCTCATAATTCCTTACATATTTTAACTATATTTTTCTTAATGAGATGAGTAAAACTAAGATGTTATGTCTAGTGGTCTAATGTGCATTGGTTACAGGTTTTTGAGAGAAAATCATGGCAATTTTGGCTAATTAAGGGTAGAAACTTGAAGGATTCAAGGAGGAGATATTATAGGAGATAGATCCTCATTTTATCCTTTCTCATTCGAATATTCCTCATTCAAATCACACTAGCTCAGAGTTGCAAGCAACCGAGTCATGGAGATCATGGGGAGCTGAGACAGTGACAGATAAGAGCTAGTTCATCTTGCTTTTGGGAGCCAAGCCTCCCTAGATTTAAGGAATTCATTAGAGAATTTAGTTGTATAAATAAGGAGGCCTAGAGCCTCATTAGTATTCATATTTTTTATGTAGGAGAACTAAGTCTTTTCGAGTTCAAGTTTTGTGGAAAAGCATTGTTATGTAATTTTTTTGATATGATAATGAGATTAAAAATTTCCTTGATCTAGCATTGATTTGACTCAGAGGGTTGAAGCTCTTAGGTTAGGGCCCAACCATAGTAGCAAACGCTCCTCTTCTTGTACTAGTATGCTTAGTTTATTTCATAGATTATTTTTTGAATTGGTTTTAGCATTGTTTCATTGCAAGTAGTTGTGAATTTGATTAGTTTGCTTCCATTTATGTATTTCTTTAGAAGTGGCTTAGAAAGATATAGGAATAACAAAAAAGGCTAATAGTAGGTGGATTTTTCCTCACTCCTCCCTTTAGGGACCATGGTGCTAGGAAATAACTCGTATGCAGCCCTAAAAAGATAGAATTTTGATTTCTTATGGAATTTAGGGTTTTCTGCTACTTAGGCCAGCATCTTTTGAGTTTTCAAGAATAGGATTCATTTGTGATTTTTTATATCTCTAGCTTTGTATTAGATCTCATAGTATTTCACAATATTTTTGCAAGTATTTACATGCATGAACTACGCAACTAAGTAATGTAATTTTGTTTTCTTATGTTGATTGAAAATCTTTCTTCTTTAACATGATTCATGGGTAAATGCTAGTGATGTAGGTATTGAAGGAATTTCAATAGTGCAGGAAGATCTCATGCCAACAACCCCAGCATAACTCCATCCATCCATGATCACCAAAAGCCACCAAGTCCCTCAATAAACTCATTATTTCGTAAGAACAACTTTCTAGGTTTGTTGAGAAAATACAACCATCTTACAAACTTTGTTTTGAGCTATTAAAACATCCTAGCCACTCCCTTGCCTTGTCTGTTCCATCATTCACCTTCCCGAAGCCCTATACCACCTTCCAAATCACTCTTGTTGCTCTTGGCCAAATCCTGTAGGAATACAGGGGATCTTGTAGGATCATTAGGACATCATGTAGGAAGCATTAGGACATCTTGTAGGACGAATTGCAGTGGCCTATTTTTAGGCCAATCCGTGGAAAAGGCATCCTGAAGGATATGAGAAGACCCCTACTTGCATCCCAATCCATTTAACCATTCACCACCATCTCTAACCAACCTTCCACATCACCAAGAAGATTCTGTTAGGATATTCCGACACATAGGAAATAGTTAAGTTCAACTTGGTCTAGTATAGAATTAGGTATAGAGTTAGGTAAAGTGTGTTTCTTTACCGTTGTACATTTTGTAACTTACAATCCGACGGTCACGATATGTAGTTATCCGACGGTTCATTCTCTCCTCGGTATTACCGACACTTGATCCGTGGCTTGACACCCAATTGGTCCATGAATTCTAT
>APFE030170992.1:4040-19156 GCA_000404065.3 Pinus taeda
TGTACACTAGGAAGGTGATATGCATCGCACCCTTTGCACTGGGTTTTCAGTATGGTCTAGTTTTGACCATTTATGAGCAGTTTTTAGTGGAGAACTTATGGGAGATGATGTAATCAGCTGACCTTGTTCCTTTATGCAGTAAAGCAACACTTTTAGGGACTTAAGAGCCCTCAATTTATGGACATTTATGATCAGGGTTGAAGTGCCCAAAAATGTCTATAACATCAGGTTTGGGCTCTGATCGCATATCGCAATCGTAACAAGTAGGAACTCCAGTTCATGGACTTAACATAATAGCGATGTGATATCCCGCCGTTGATCCTCCACCGTCCGATCAAGCTCACAATGCAACGGTCTGGATGTGATCGCATCATCGGTCATTGCAAGTCACAATGGCATGGTCCCTTTGTATTGTTGCGATCCTGATCTTCGATTGCACTATCAGTGCATCACATATCACGAGTCACAACAGCTGAGGTCTATACAAATTCCCTTTGACTATTCTGATCGTTGATTCGTCAATCGCAATCGCAAATCGCTCGCCCAGGGTTCCGATATCTCATGAAGGCCTTCCTCCAATGTGATATATCGGAGATCGCTATCAGTGAGCCCTTAAGGCCTGCTGCTCTGCCCTTTGAACCTTTCTGATGTGATTTCCTTAAGGAACGCATATAAAGCCTTAAGCCCATTTTCATAAGGATTTGTCTCCTTTTCTAAGGATAATGGGCAATCTTCTTTTTGCAATAACTTCTTCATCCAAAGTCCATTTTAGCCCATTCAAATTGTGTTAGATTCAGAATGAAGAGATCTTTGCAATGAGAATATTTCCAAGAGCATCCTTTGACTTTAATTTTTCCTTTGTGAGGAAAATTCATAGACTTAGAAGTCTATGCTAGATCCATTTTGGATCACACCTTCCCACTAAAAAGCTTTTGGACTCTAAAAGACTGATATAGTGATCTGAACAGTAAATGGGAGTACCTCACCCTCTTCTTTCAGCCTCCATACACTTGCTTTGCATTGTGCCTCTGAACCAAAGCCTTTAAACACTTCCTTCCTAGATGTGCTTTTCCTCCTGGGAAGAACTGTCTTCCTTCTTGACTTCATGTAGAACTCTTGCTGAGAAGGTTACAGAAGGTAGTCTGAACTTCTCTTCCTTGATCATTGATCCAAGGTGGCTCAAACCAATGTGAAGTTACATCTGCTTCACAAAATTTTCATTTGTACTTGTTTGACATATTGTCAACAACAACTGTTAACAACAACAAGATTACAAAGAAAAACTGCATGGCCTAAACTCCTGCTTCAACAAAAGAAACAGATTTCACATCTTGCGAACACCTCCATGTCTTTACATTTGCATACAAATGATTGACTAGATAACAAGCCAACAAAACATGCCTTTAAAACAATGGACCCTTCAAGTCAAGCATGTCGAAAAAGAATTCTACAGTTCTTTTTCAAATATGAAACACTTCATCATCATCTCCATCTTGGAGACCAAATCAACTTTTCCCAAGTCAATATTGCATTACATGCATGTTTACAACAAAGTAATAAACCCTTCAAGTTAATCACACATACATGTTTAAATACAAGGAAATCATCAACATCCTTATGTTCATGCATATCATGCTTATGCATGCATTTCATCCTTCAACTTTTGCTTAAGCACACTGTACTTTCGAAGCTGAAATGAATATAATGTTGCATAAATAAAATGAGTCTCATAATCAACTTTTCCATTCACCTTTCTGGTAAAATCCTACAAATTGCATCTCATTAACAAAGAAATGCAAATAGATGCATTATATCAAGATACATGCAATCTTAATTGGATAAGAATTCTAACCATTTCTTACCAATCCATTTAAAAGGTCCTTCCTTTGTTTGCACATCAACATCAACATGTGAATCATCCTGAAATACATCAATCATGGAATCTTTCTTTCCATTCCTGTCATTTTCTCTTTCCACCTTCTTCAAGTTTTGTGAAAGCATTGTTGGATTCAGAGTCCAACATTTTGCAGCAATATGTCCTTGCTTATGGTAGTAAGTGCAACACATTGGCATCCTCTTGACAGCATGATTTGCCTTGTCCAGTGGACCTTTGGTTGTTTGCTTCCTTTCCTTCAAAAGTTTCCTGTATGTGGCCATTCTCTTCCAACATCTAGAAACATTATGGTTAACCAAACCACAAAAGGAACATGCAATTCTTTTCCCATGATTATATGGAAATTTATCATGCTTTTCATAATCAAAAGGAATATGGTTAGAACCAGATTTATACCTTTCCTTTTCACCTTTATTGCCTTCTTGAGGAGGTGAATTGAATGAAGAAGTAGCTCCCTTTGGAACACCATCAACCTATTCAATGGTTTCAGAGTTTCCACAACTCTCTGGTTCAAGTGTATGCTGATATACACCTTCTTTCTGTAAAGTATGCTTCACACTATTGCATTCCCCAAGAATACAATCTTCACACTCTTGAGGTAGAAGACCTGCAATGAAACTCCTTCTTGGAGCTGTTTCAATGGTCTTCATGGCAGCTTTGGAACTTTATCCATAAGACTGTCCATAGCCAAGATCCAAATACTTAAGCCTTTCCTCAACCATTATTGGCTCAACAATACCCTATGCATGTTTGCCAAAGCCTTTTCCTTCATAGCCCATCTTGGACATTAACATGGAACCTATGCCTCTGGTATGTTTTCAAAAGAACCAATATAAACATTCTTAGATGAAATTGAAGACAAACTGGAATTATTTACCTCTTCTTCAAGTTGATACTTGACTAAGGCTTCTTTTTCAACAAAGAGTTGTGTCTCCAACTCATGCATCCTTTCCAGATTCATATTTGCAATATGAAGTTGTCTCTCCATTTCCTGCAATTTGTTAGAAAGCAACTGCTGCTCTTCATTCATGGAACTCAATTGCTCTCTAAGCCTGGTGCTCTTCTTTCCATCCTCATACATTTCTCTCACCATATCCATCATGGTGAACAAGTCTTGCTTCATGTCTTCATCAAAGAATCTTGTGAAGAAAGAAGAATTTGAGGACTTACTTGTAGAAGTTTTCATTATCAAAATGAACAAAAGAACTTCAAACAATATTAACAAAGAGCTTATTCAATCAACCTTTTGCAGCAAGCCTCTTGTGCTTCAAGGATTTCTTTGAGGTCCTTTGGGATAAGAAGAATGCCTTCAGCCCTCCTTCCTTCTTGTCCTCTCCTGGACTTAGCTATCAGTATATTTCCCTGAACCTTTGCAAACTCAAACAACAGTCAGCTTACAAACAAGGAAACAGCTAAATTCTTTCTACTGTTTGAACACCTTTCAAGTCAAACAAGAATTCTGATCTGGTACCACTTGCATCATGATACAACCTGCTCTGGTATAACTTCCTCTGATATAACCTTCTTTGATATCACCTTCTTTGAAGGTGGGGTTAATCAACCTTTGGCTCTGATATAACTAGCCCTGATACCACTTGATCTGAAATGGGGCACTAAAGGCTTCTTATCAAGCTTACAAGAACCTCTCCCACTCCAAACCTTATATATTCCCAAGATCTAGCTTATGCTTGACAATTTGTGGAATTAAAAGAACTTGAAATAGGTGTATGCTTTTGATTGTCCTTAACTGTTTATGAGCTTTGAGTTCATTTGCTTATGCTAAAATAAAACTTAGATAACAGTAAATAAAAGTAGAAAATAAACATCATACACATAGCAACAAGATGCAGCAAATAACCAAACCCCATAGACAGCACGTTTAATATGGATTTCACCCTGATATCTTGGGTTGCGTCTCCTTAAGCTCTAATCAACTCGACTACGCTCTTTGGGGTTATAGCTTAAATTCTTTTACAAGTTCCACACTCAACTCCATAGGTTTACAACTGTACCTATGGGATTAGAATACCATCTTACCCCTGGCTATCCTTACTCTGCAGACAGATCTAGGCTTCTCTGGACTAGGCTCCTTCAATTAGTGCTCTGAGCTATCTTGAGATCTAGCTTGCACCAACTCCCTCAGAACTCTCTTAACTGTCTCTAGAACTCCTTCTTGTGCCTTCAGCACACATCGAACATCAACAATAACTTGATCATTTGATCTCTTTGTTGTTCTGAACTTCATTACAGCATCATGGCACTTAGAAGTCTGCTTTGAGCTCTTTGGCTCTGAGGCTGTGCATCCAACCTCTGGTGGCTATGCCTCTGTCAAACCTCCAACCTCTAGTGGCTCTCTTTGTCAAGCATTCTGGCTCTATGGCTCTTGGGCTCTGTGTTTGGCTCTGATCAACTCTTACGCTACACCGAACCTTCCTCCCTCTGCAAACTACCTTTGCTCATCACTCAGCATTCTCTTACTCTTCCTGAGTATTCACTGAGCATCGATGGGCTTCTCAAGCTTCTCTGAGCTCTCTCTGAGCATTCGTCTGTCTGTGCCTCTAGCAATCCTCTTTCTCTATGCTTTATATGTTTTTGTAACCATTTGGTTACAGTCGCCTAACGCATGGAAGACCGATCGTTCCCTAAAATAAGTAGTTTGCAATTGGAATGAACCGGTAGGCACAGGAAACCCAACCATTTGGCCTTCCTCTTGCAGAAATCCCGCATTCAAACACGTAACGCAATACATAGGAAAACTGATGAAAACCCATCATGGGGTGTTTTGCCAAAACTCAAATACTATAGAATCGCCCCTGTAATACTCTCGGGTCCATCATTCTATCACATATCACAATCGGATTTCATATGGCCAAAAACCCAATACACAGGAAAATACAAAGAAATCTCATAAATCCAGATTTCAAATGATATGAAATCGTGTTTATAATCCTATTGGGTCCGGGCTTTGATCGCATATCGCAATCGAAACAAGTAGGGGCTCTGGTTCACGGGCTTAACATAATAGCGATGCGATATCCCATCGTTGATCCTCCATCGTCCGATCAAGTTCGCGATCTAACGATCTGAATGCCATCGCATCATCACTCATGGCAAGTCACAATGGCATGGTCCCTTTGTATTTTTGCAATCCCGGTAGTTGATCTCCGATCACCGATTGCGCTATCGGTGCATCGCATATCGCAAGTCGTAATGGCCCGAGGTCTATACAACTTCCCTTTGACTATGTCAAGCATTGATCCACTGATCCACCAATCGCAATCACAAGTCGCTCGCCCAGGGTTCCGATGTTGCATGAATGCCTTCCTCCGATGCGATATATCAAAGATCGCTATCGGGGAGCCCTTAAGACCTGTTTCTATGCCCTTTGAACCTTTCTGATGTGATTTCCTTAAGGAATGCATATAAAGCCTTAAGCCCATTTTCATAAGGATTTGCCTCTTTTTCTAAGGATAATGGGCAATCTTCTTTTTGCAATAACTTCTTCATCCGAAGTCCATTTTATCCCATTCAAATTGCATTAGATTCAAAATGAAGAAATCTCTGCAATGAGACTATTTCTAGGAGCATCCTTTGACTTTCATTTTTCCTTTGTGATTAAAATTCATAGACTTAGAAGTCTATGTTAGATCCATTTTGGATCACTTAACATTGATACTATTCCCAAAGTGATCCGAAATTGAAAAAGGTATTACAAACTAGGTGTGAAGTTGCCTATGTTACTTAGTGCAATGGATCGAAAAGATTAAAAATAACATAAACACTTAAACAATTAGAAAACACAATCAAACACATCACCACAACAAAAATTGATAAAGGAGTTCACTAGACTTCCAGGCTACATCTCCTGGTCCTTTAGCTTCCAGTGTTGACCTCTTTATTATGCCTTCAAATAGTGGTTACAAGTGTGAGCTCAAAAACAAAGTCTCAACCATGAAAATGGATCTCACCACTATGTTCAGCTTGAATCTTCGAGTCGAAATGAGTATACACTCGACCGTACTTGGCCACTCTAACCTCCAGACCCCCTGGAACGGTTCACAACACACTCTCCCTGTCAACTTTTCTGTGTTATGGTATTTATATACCATGTATAGTTACAAACTACAATAAACATGGAATAATATGTTTATAATAGAAACAGACTATAAACCAAAGGACCGGCGGACGCGGGGTGGACCCCGACCGTCTGGCCTTTTCTCATCACTAATCTCGAGAACAAACAATCTGACGGCTATCGTGTCTCGCTCATCAACTACTCCAGACAATTTGCACCATCGATCTGTCCTAAGGGATACGACGGTTGTCGCGCGCTCTCGTGCTCCAACTACCACGTTTGCTAATTCTCCAAAGGCATGTGAGAAAGTGGTTTCAGGATGCTACGTCTTGAGTGCTGAGTGGAATTGCGCAAATTTTTGGAAAACCATTTCTTGCCTTAAAGGCATGCAATAAACCACTTACCGCTTCCCTACCAAAACTCAAAGGAGTTTAACTTCTTTTGCATAACTTTATCGCGTCCATTTTCTAGGATAACTTGTCTGCATGTTTCGACGTGATATGCATCGATCTCCTTTGATCGGACGATCTTCGCTCTTGTTCGTTGATCCCATTGCCTGTGGTATGAACCAAACGCAAACTGCCACATCACCCTCTGTGCTGACATCATCAAGAACCTATGACTCTTTCCCGAGTTTCCACATGTCCTGCTGATGTAGGCATTGACTTTTTTGACCAAATCTTTAATTGGCTCTAATTTCTTCATCCGAACTCAGATTTACACATTGTTTGCACTATTGGCTTTGTATTGACAAGCACTTCAACATGATTCCATTTTCATATGTATTTGAGGAATTTTGATATGGAGGCTTTAATGAATCCTTTTTGGATCACTCCTCCCCACTGGAAGCTTTTGGTCCACCAAAAGTTGGTTTTTAGCTATCGAGTAAGTGAGGATAAAGTTCCTTCAATTTTCTAATCTCTATCCATCATGCTTTACTTGTATTTGTACCTTTGAGTCCAACTTGAAGATACTCAACATTTTCGCTTCGTGAAGTTCTTATCCTCCTGTCTAGAATTGTGTCCTCCTATAACTCATTGAGATACTCGGGCAATAGATCCTCAATGGAAGGTAGGTGATCTTGCTCTTCGGTTCCTTCAATCAATGAAGGTTCATACAACCTCAAGTTTTCAACATTAACGACTGAATAGATTTTCATATAAGCTGGTAGATCAACGACTGAATAGATAGAAGCCTAATTTTCTATTACTTTGCTTGCTTGTAGCACACATAGTACATCCTTTGATATATCTAGAAGTTGTCTCATTCACTCGTGGCCAATAACAGAACCTTTGTAATTGTGCAACTGTTTTACTTACACCAAAATGACCTGATATGAGAGAAGTATGTGCTTCTCCAATTATGTTAACTCTTTCAGTTTGTGGAATGCATAACTTTCCCAAATGATATAAGAGTTTGCCATTTATGTAATATTCCAATTCTTCTACCTGCTTTCCATGACTTAAAGTTGCATATACATACCTAAAATTTGTGTCTTGAGAATATTGTTCAATGTAGATTTCATGAATTACTGAATTATGCTTAAGTATTGTGGATGCATTTATAATTGGTCTTGATAACATGTCGCAACCTTATTATGTATGCCCTTCTTATATCTGATAACAATATGAAATTACTATAGAAAACCCATCCACCTGTAATGTCTTGATTGTTGCAATTTAGTTTGTGAGTGTAAGTATTGAAGTGGTTGATGATCTGTGTGTATGATTGTTTCTTTACCCATTATGTAATGTTTCCACTTTTTAACACTCTGAACTAATGCATACAATTCTTTATCATATGTAGGATACTTAATTACTGTTGATGTAAATGTCTCAGAATGAAAGCATATAGGCTTTTTGTGCTGCATCAACCTTGTCCCCATGGCATATTCACTTGCATCTGTCTCAATCTCAAATGGATGCTGAAGATCTCTCAATGCTAGTATTGGCACTGTACTAATCCTTTCTTTCAATGTGTCGAAAGCTTTCTGCTATTTTCCTCCCCACTGAAACACTTGTTTCACACTTGTCAAAGCATGTAAAGGAGCTGCAATCAACGAAAAATTAGCAATAAATTTTCTCTAATATTGTGTTGCCCCTAAGAAACTTCTAACTTTTGTAACAGTATTGGGTTTAGGCCAGTTTACAGTGACTTCGACCTTAGAGGGATCTATCTTCAATTCACCACCCCCTACAATATAACCCAAATAATTCAAAGATGCTCTGCCAAATTTACATTTTGACATTTTCATATAGATATTTTCTCTTTCTAAAACATCTAAAATCTGCTTTACATGTTTTACATGTTCATCCCATGTCCTACTAAAAACAAGAATATGATCTAAATAGACTATTATAAAATCATCAATAAATGGTCTAAATACATCAGTCATGACTCGCATAAATATAGCAGGAGCTTTAGTTAAGCCAAAAGGCATAACCAGCCATTCATAAAGTCCTTGCTTCGTCTTGAAAGCAGTTTTCCATACATCCTGTTCTGCAACTCTAATCTGATGGTAACCGCTTCGCAAGTCTAATTTAGAGAAGTAAACTGCATCTTTTAATTGATCTAATAAATCATCAATATGAGGAAGAGGATAATGATTCTTTATTGTGATTTTATTTAGTGCTCTAAAATCAATGCACATTCTCCACGAACCATCTTTCTTTCGCACCAACACAATGGGTGATCCGCACGGTGATGTGCTTGGTCTAATAAACACTTTATCGAGCAACCCTTGTACCTGCTTCTTTATCTCTGCATTCTCTAGAGCTGGTAACCTATACATTCCAATGTTAGGTAGTGGAGCATCTTGCTGCAAAAAAAATTCATGTGCTATCTCTCACTTGAGTGGAAGGCCTTTAGGCTCTTGAAACAGAATATCATAATCAGAAACAATTTTAACTAGATCTACTTTCTGTTTAGGATTACAGCCTTGGAATGCATCGGATTTATCAAGATCCTTTGCTTTTACAATCATTAGTAAAATTTGCTTACTTGAATTTACAATTCTTTTCATCCGTCCTGAATTTATGAGAGCAAATTTATCTTTGAGTTTATGAGCCCTTACAATATATTCAATTCCATCCTTAGTGAGTTGATACTTATTTTTAACTCGATAGAAAATAGCTTTTCTATCGTACAAGTATGGACTTCCTAATACAATTCCACATATGTCCAATGGGACTATGTCTAACTCAACCTCATCTACAAATGTTGACCCAATAGCAAAATGAAGTTTAAATTGTTTCGTAACTTGTAGCTTTGTTTTATCACACACCCAACCTAATAGATATGGCTTTTTATGAGGTTTTGTTTCTAGACCCAACTTCTTTACAATTGTTTCAAAAAGAAAATTAACTTGTGACCCACTATCAAATAAAGTATCAATTTTAGTGTGCTTGGAAATGACTCTAATAAGAAATAGCTCATTTCTTTTCCTCTCATAACTTTCATTATCAACAGAATGCAAAGAATTACTTGTAGTTGCTTCATAATCTTTACCTTTTATACTTGTAGTTGTAACCGTTGTATCGTCACCTAAGTCTGATCCCAAGTCCTTTTGAATAGCAGCAACATTCTTTCGCTCTTTACCCCAGAACTTCTTAGGCTTCAATTCTGGATGCAAAGACCAACAATATGCCTCATCGTATCCTTCCTTCTTACAATGAGTGCATGAAGGTTTATCCTTCTTCACCATGTTTGTTTTCCTCTCCTTCCATTTTAGTTTCTTCTTGCCTTTATTCTTATTCTCAATATATTTGGATGATTTCCCAACCTCTAGGGTTTCATTTTTACCTCTAGCCTCTAGATGAGTTGCTTGAACTGATACATCATCTAAGCTAGTGGGATTAAACATAAGTATAGTATGCTTAAAATAACTATGAAGACCTCCTATATATTTTAACAATGTCTCTAGTGAGTCCAATGATATGCCTAATGTTAAATCTCTCTTACGAAATTCCTGAGTATAACTCTAAACACTTTGACCCTTCAATTGACGTAGTGTTTGCCAACTCATCATTGCTTACTACATATAAGCCAAAGGATAATAAAAAAAATTAATGGCAGAAACAAAGCCATTCCAAGTTGAAATGATCTTACCATGCTTTTCGAGATCTGCTTGTGTCTTGCCTTCCCACCACACAAGTGCAATTCCTCCAAGTCGAAGGCTAGCCAGCTGGATCTTCTTCCTTTCTGAATCAAATTTTTGCACCTTGCAAGATACATCAATTTGCCTTATCCAGTTATCAAGCTTTTCAGCATTAAGTTCTCCATCATAAATTGGCAAATCAAACTTTACATCTAATTTGATCAAATATGCTTTCTTTTTCTTCTTCTTAGAAGAACTAGTTTTATGAGAAGAAGACGATGATGATGACGATGATGGTGATGATGGAGGAGATGGAGGAGGCTTTTCTCCTTTTCCTTTATCTTCTTTGTCTGGGGGGACAAAAAGAAAAGGTTCCTTTGTTCCTTTGTCTGGTTTAGGTGATGAAGTTCCTTCACCTTTACCCTTTTTAAACCCATTATATATCTCTTCCAGCATGGCACGTATCATCATGAAACTATCTAAGAACTGGGATTCTGACCCAAGTGGAGCTTCATCTACCATCCTTCTTTGTGAAAAGACCCTTCCAATCTCTGGATTTGCCTCAACAAGTTCACCTTCACCTCGTCCGAGCCTCAACCTAGTAAGCATTCAAATCTCCACACAAACTTGTCAAACCTTAAAAACCTTAAGCTCTGATACCACTTGATTCGAAATTGAGAAAGGTATTATAGACTAGGTGTGAAGTTGCCTACATGGTTTATGGTATCAACAACATATTTCAACAATTTTCTTGTTTCAAAGTTTCTTTCAACATCATATTGTTCCAATAAAAAATGTCATTTGATAGCAACATGATGGCAACTACTACAACTCGTCTTCATTCGTTTAGTTTTCCAACAAATCAATAAATTTAAATTAGTCTTCAGTTAACATACATCATGTTTCATGGTTTCTACTTTAGCACATAGTACCAGTCAAAGACTTAATGGAGTAGCAAGTAATCAAAGACTTATGTTAAGGCTATCCCTATTTCATCAAGAAGAAGACAACAATTTTTATAGCCATGGAAACCTGTTGTAGCTACAAAAAGTTGTTATAATAGCATGTTTGACGGTTGTAGTAGCTGGAAACATGGAAACGTTTTGCAAAGAGATTGCAAGTGAATGGGGGTCGAGATGAAAAAATTTTGAGACATGGGTTTTCTCCAAAATATGATAAATTGAGTGTTAGGAGGGCTACATTTCAAAAAAATGCATGATAAGGGATGCATAAGCATGTTTTATAACTAATTTAATATTTTTTTACGAAATCCAATTATTTTTTTGTAGCAAAATTATAGTTTTTTATGCTTGTACACATCCCAAGAGTGGATCCTGACTTATTTATGGTTTCAAATCATGAATATATGGTCATCCACCTATCAACTAATATTTCCAACATCTTCAGAATTGGCACAAGTTTCAAGCATGAATAAAAGGTCAAACTTTTATTAGTAAAAGTTGTTTTCAAAATCATCAACAATTCAAGATTCATTCTCAAAGATCAGCATTCAAGAATCAAAAGATGCATACAACTCCTACTTTAACATAGTACCATTATGACCTCCATAAACTTGAGGTAAAATTAGTATAAGACTTTTTATTTGTTGAAAATTTTGGAAAGATGACGAGCAACTAGTGCAAGTATAACATTCCTTTGCCATAATTTCATTTTGTCACAATATCTTTCATTTTTCATAAAACCTCATATCATTAACGATCCCTTTATCTTTCTATTTTCAATTGTACCTAAATATCATGCCAAATTTATGCTCTGGTCACAATATAACAAAATATAAAAAAAAATTGTTCACTATGACAATCATAAGAAAAACTCAGCATATAGGAACTTCACCCTATGAACTCTCTTGATTATAGAGATACATTTCAACAATACTCTTTGTAAAGGTTAAAGACATAGCACTCTGTCATCATGTACATAAAATTTGGAAATGATAAACATAGGGTATAATGTATTCAACGGTCATGTACACCAAGAGTGTGAAACCTTGCAATCGTAGCAATCTTATGGTAGTAGTCATCACTCACATATCCAACATGAATCTTATCATGAAATTCTTATAGATTATACTCAAGGAAATATGAATTGATAATACTATGGTATTAAATTTTACAATTATGCAAACTCCTATTGTAGATCCCACGTCTATTAGCATTGAGGTTGATGCATTGCTTATAAACATGGGACTTTTTCATGTTCTTTTGCTTCCAATTTAAAATATACAACCTAGGATCTCTTGCAGTGATTGATAAAAGATTTTGGAAATCACATTAAGACAAGATGTGCTAAAATTCAACAGCAGTTTAGTACAATAATGCAGGCTTACTAAACTAGTTAGTCGATAAACTAACAAAATAATCTCTTCTAAATTTGGTTAGCTGAAGGTTTCTTTTTGTTCCTAAACTCTATAATAAGTATCATGACACTTAATATTTCAATTTCTTCTCCACGAAGCATAACCATTTCTTGGGATAAAGCGGGGTTTATTTTTGTTACAAATATGGTAGTGGATGTTGTAGATGGTAGTGACACGTATTGGCTGAGCAGTTAATTAACCAAGAAATATATAACTGAAACTAAATGAAACTGAATGCAAAGGCACAAGTAAAAACACAATGTTTACCTTTGCATTCAGTTTCATTTAGTTTCAGTTATATATTTCTTGGTTAATCAATTGCTCAGCCAACAAGTGGTATCAGATCAATTGAGTTGAGTTGAGGAGACGTTGCATAAGAAAAGGTGAAAGCGCGAATATTGGGAGCATAAGCCCTCGAAGACGCTGCGTGAAGAAGGGGAGGCGTTGCATAAGAAAAAGGTGAAAGCGTGAATATTATGAGCATGAACCCTCGAAGACGCTGCGGCTGGGTCATTTACCACAAAGCGTGAACATTGGGAGCCTGAACCCTCGAAGACGCTGCCGCTGGGTCATTTACCACAAAGCGTGAATATTGGGAGCCCGAACCCTCGAAGACGTTGCGGCTAGGTCATTTACCACCAAATTTTTCCTTAAGTTTCACTTTGAGTAAAACAGCAAAGGTTTTATTTGCATTTCACATAATTTCAATCGTCGAAGATAATGTTGTTTTGGTAGAAATATAATGTCCCTGCAAACATCCAAATATGTCGTTACTACTGCCAATGTGTATGATCCTTGGAAAACTCTGTACACTGAAGCCCTGCACGCTGGATAGAGAGAAGCCACATTAGAAAGAGGCCTGCAGAGGTGAAATTGTGTTGTTGCTGGGAGATACGCCGCCACTTGCAGCCATCGGCCCACTGTCCCTGTGTAAAGATCACTAAGAATTCACCTCAAAAGAAAGCCTTCGATCAGAAGTCTACGTATTTATTCAAAAAAAAAAATCCTTCATAATTTTTTTTGAAGATCTGTTGAGCTGTCTGAAGCTTTTTAAATACAGAAATTTTTTAGTATTTGAAGAAATCTCAAGGTTTGAAATCTGTGAAGTAAATTAAACAAAAGAAGGGAAATTTGTGAAAAAGGTTTGTTCATTGGTTTCCAAAAAAGGATTTCATTTCATTGAAGGGTTTCATTGAAGAACGGAGGAAAGGGAATTTGTACAGAAAAAATGTTGTAGGTTTTATAAGTCAATTTAACAACAAAAAAAAATTGGGAAAGTAAAATTCTGATTTTTTTTTGGGAATTTGTGAAATTTTTCCAGAAAATTGAAGTAGGAAAAATAAAATAAAATAAAATAAAATAACAAAAACTTGGAAAACCCTTGTTGGAAGAAGAGAAATAATTTTTTTTTTGAAAGACTAAAACCCTAATAGGAAAGAAATGGCCAAGATGATGAATGCAAAGTTTGAGGTGGAGAAATTCACCTGCAAGAACAACTTTTCTCTATGGAAACTGAAAGTTAGGGATTTGATGGTGCAACAAGGGTTGCACAAAGCATTAGACAGGGCAAATAAGAAACCTGCTAGCATGACAGATTCGGACTGGGAGGACTTGGATGCTCGATCTCTAAGTACCATCAGGTTATGCCTAGCGGATGAAGTTCTCTTCAACATTGTTGAAGAGAGTACAACAACGGGTTTATGGGAAAAACTGGAAAAACTATATATGACAAAATCGTTAACCAATAGAATTTATTTGAAAAGACAATTGTACAGTCTACAGATGAAGGAGGGTACAAAAGTTGCAGAACATTTAAACATTTTTTATACACTTATATGCCAAGTATCAGATATGGAAGTTAAAATTCAGGAAGAAGATAAAGATATAACTTTGTTGTGTTCTCTTCCCAAGTCATGGGACCACTTCGTAACTTCAATCAGTTTGAGCACTGTTGATTCTTTGAAATTTGAATCAGATGTGGGAGCTCTCTTATCTGAAGAAGTACGAAGGAAACCTAGTACTGAAACAACTGCACCAGAAGCCACGATAGCCAGAGGACGGTTAAGGGAGAGAGGAGAAAAAACAAGGGGGTCTACCAGGTCAAAATCAAAGGGAAAGAAGTGTAAGGAAAAATGTTGGCACTGCAATAAAATTGGACACCTCAAGAAAGACTGTTGGAAACGAAAAGAGTCTGATAACCCAAAGAAGGAAGCAAATCAGATTGATTCAGGTATGATAGATGAAGTTTTATCTGTTGAAGAACTATGTATGATAGATGAAACTTTACCTGTATGTAATGTCTCTCAGGATTTTGAAATTTGGTTGTTAGACTCTGGTGCTTCTCATCACATGTGTCCACACATAAATTGGTTTACTTCATATGAAAATGTAAATGGTAGTTCTGTGTTTATGGGTAATAATGTATCATGTCAAAATGTCGGGATGGGAAATATCAAGATTAAAATGTATGATAACACAGTTAGAACATTAACTAGTGTTAGACATGTACCTGAATTGAAGAAAAATTTGATTTCTTTGGGAGTGTTGGATTCGGATGGTTATAAGTTTACAGGTCAGAATGGAGTGCTAAAAGTCTCTAAAGGTGCCCTAGTTGTTATGAAAGCAAAAAAGGTCGGAAATATTTATAGACTCATAGGAAGTACTCAAGTCAGTG
>APFE030170992.1:39280-51057 GCA_000404065.3 Pinus taeda
AAATTGCCTGTAGTAGCCACGTTGGCGCAGGCCGTGGACTGTTTCCCTCTCTGAGGGTTTTAACCACGTCAAAATACCGGTGTATTGATCTATGATCTTTTGTGAGTGGTGTCCTTTTGGTGTTCTGTCTGAGGAACTTACCCTGTAAATTCCTACACCGATATCCATCCTCAGTTAGTCTGCAACCGAACTAGGAGTCATGGATCAAAACGTCCGTGTGGAAGGATTTAGCTCACGGATATCTCGGAACAATCATCGTTGGAAGTGCAGGAATCTACTTGCATTGATCATGCTAATTCATAATTAACACTTAGTTCCTCAATTAGTTTTAGGAAATTAAACATAAGTTACAAGAGATACTTAATAAGCATGAAATCTATGTAAAATGATTAATAAAGCACTTTAATAAATCTTAATATAAAATACGAAGCATATTTAGGGATAAACAGTTATCTTGGACTAGTGCAGGAAAGAGAGGGTTAATTAGAGATAAAACAGAGGTTAAAGTTTATGGAAATGGGGTAAAAATAGAGCAATTTGGGACACCAACATCCTCCCATCTCTAAGTTGTTGTGTGACCTCACACAACATTTTACCTTCTGCAAAAAATCCTCAAAAATGAGTGGCCAGCTCTCAATCCTAAACTTCAATGCTTATTCTTGCTTTCACTATCTTCGACTTTTTACCAGGGGCTCTTTTCAGTTGATTAGTCACCTTCTTGAGGCGTTTGTAGCATTTGGAAGCCCGATACTTCCATACTTTTACTTGTTGTTTTTGCTTTTTGACCTTTGCGAGTAGCTCTACCTCGCTTTGCTTCTGCCAATTTTTCTCCTTCATGACCTGGTTCAAAGCCTCCAGGTCATGAACTTGATGCTCCAATTCTACTATTCGGCTATTGAGGTAGAGAGTAGAGGGTTTCGTGCTCATATCTTCTGGTGTAAATATCTTCTCTGCAACAGACTTGAAACAAGTCCCATCAGTGTCAAGGTCAAGGTCGTCTAGTGTCTGCATTATGACGTCCCCAAAGGTTTCTGCACTTGGGGTTTCCTTGTCACCGAAGGTTTTGGTTCCCTCCACAGCCTTCGTGTCAAGGGTTTCAATACCTTGCACACGCAACTCCACAGGGTTTTTAATGCCCTGTTCTTCCAATTCTTCAGGGGATTTAGTACCCTGTCCTTTTAAACCAATGGGGTTTTAGTACCCTGTTCTTCAAAAATAGTAGGGGATTCAATACCTTGTCCATTTAAACCAACAGGGATTTCAGTACCCTGTTCTTCAAAAATAGTAGGGGCTTCAATACCTCTTTCCTCAAAAGCATTGATGGTTTCAATGTCATGTTCATTGAAATTATCAAGGCTCTCCATATGTTGTACCTCCTCATCCTCATGACCCTCTTTTGGGACTTCACCTGCACTCGGTCGTCTTCCTCTTTCTTAACCTGTGGACAAAGGTAGACAACAATATGTCGTCTTCCACGTTCTCTTCGGCTACCACAGTGTGGGCTGCTGCATTTTCAAGATTGAAAGATTATGATCTTTGGGGGAAACTTGGGGTGACTCATCAACCATAATCGGAGAGCTTGACTGGTTCGTCCCTTGAGAGACAGTCTTTTTCCTCATCGAGGTTCTGATTTTTCTTTTCTTTGCCGAGGGCAGAGCGTTTTTGATGGACCTCTTTTCTACTTGCACCGACGTGCTTTTACCTTTTTTCTCCACAAGGGATGATGTCTTTTCCTTCCTTTTCTTGCTTGTACTCTTGCTAGCAGACTTCCCTGCACTCCTCGCTCGAAACTCCTTCAAGAATGCTTCCCGGGTCACTCCCTTTTCTTCCAGCACTTTCTTGACAAGGATTGTGATAAGCCCGTGATGATATAGCTTATTCGCGACTTAGCTTGCATTCCCACTCTGCACACCCTTCGCCATTTTCTCGAGACTTCTGAGTAGGTAGTAAGGGAAATTAACAAGTTTTCCTGACTCAAAGTGCAACAACATCCGAAGGTGATACACGAACACTAATGTATAACATCCCTCGTAGGTCACAAATTTCTACAATATGAACAAGAGGTCTCACCATTTCTCGATCATGGCACTCTGCAAAATTCCCTTCTTCCAATCAACCTTAAGCTTTCCATCAACCACAAACTGATGCCAATGTTTCTTCCCGAGCCACTCCTTTTTGAACCAATGCTCCCCTGTAGTTGGCAAGCTGGTATCTTGCACAATGGACTCCTCTGTGACTTCAAATTCTAATGAGCTGACCCTGACTTGACCTCCTTTTAACGTCTTCGCAAACTCCAGTACCATAGCCATGTCAAAACTGTCGAACTTCTATAAAAGGGGAAGGAACCTGGATTCTTGGAATAACGCAAGACTATTCCGATATTCTGCAGTCTGATCGATCTCCTTCAAGGACGATGGTTCATTTCTTATGGGTGCCATGTTCGAATTACACTTCACAATTCTTGGTCACAACCTCAAAAGGATTTCGATGAGTGATACCAACAATTGTTGAGAGCTTTATGCCGTAGGTTCATCCATCCTCCCTCTTTTCAGTCCCACCCAACCAATCATGATGAAAACAACTCCTCAGATTAGATGCAGATATGTATCAGCCTGCTACGGGTGAGCAATAATGACTGGATGTCGCAGAGGTTTATATGGCGGTGGTGCAATGGTCATAATGATCGGGTTACGAGGTAAGATAATAATGAACAAGCAATGCGAGATTATTTCAAGGAAGGTGAATACAAGCTATCAGACACCAGTACTATCCCATAGTATGCCTCATAATTCAATCAAGACATACTTCAGTACTTATTAAAAAATTAGATTTCAGAACCCAATACATCTTGCACTTTAAAAAATTTCCGAAGACAGTAAATGATAAAATTGAGTATTAATTGAAATATGCATTGCTATGATATATCAATACTCATGTGTAGGAAAATAAAGATCCATAAACATCCTTCATAAGATGCTCCTGGATTATGTGAAATTTATTTTACACTTGCTTCCACAGTCGGCCGCGTTCCTGCACTAATCCTGCTTGCACTGCGCATCTTGCACCAGGGATTTTACCAAAACAAAAATTCTGATAGAACACAATTCTATAGCAGGAAAAAAAAATTGCCTTAATATACAAGAAAAGTTTTATTCACCATCCTTTAGTGTTTCATGAGCATGCCTTCTGGATTGACTGCATCAAATTCTGCAATCAATTTATGAGAGAATAAAGAAGTGGTAAAATGGTAATTTTCATAATGGGAAGGAACATTACAGCAGGAATTTCCAAGAATAATATCACCAAAGGGGATAGACGAAACGGGATGTGGAAAAAAAAATTCAGGGGAAAAGAGAGATTTTACGAAATCGAGTAGGGTAGTTTTCTTAGAAGAAAGAGGAAGGTAATTCGTTAGGGATTTAAAAAAAAAAATAGTGGGAATTTTCGAAATGGGAAATAGAAGAGAAGCAAAGTTTCTTTTTTACCTTGAAAAACTGCTTGCACTGGTGCTAGAAAAATTAATTGCAGTGGGAATTAAGCGTTTACTTGGATAAAAATTTTCATGCTAGTTACCTCAAACTTGGGTAAGGGCTAGGTTTCTCAAACTTGCTTCTTCTTGGTGGCAGCCAGCATATCTAAAAATCAAGTAACATTCCGTTTTTATTAAAATTTCGCTCTTCCTGCCAACATGCTGGTTTTCAGGTCAATCCTTCTGCAATCATGTTAGTCAACTGATTTTCATAATTATAGGAATTTTTTTTCTTTTTTATTTTTGTCATTTTTTTTTCTTTTATTATTTTTAATAAAGACAAGAAGGAATCAAATCTTCAACAGGTTGGTGTTACCACCTACCAACTCCTTTTCAAATTGTTGTTGGACTTGCTGCATAAAATCTCCTTTAGTAGGGGGCTGAAAATATACCTTCAATCTTTGCCCATTTACTAGGAAAATAGAATTTTGTCGATCAATAGTTTTAATTTCTTCCGCTCCATTTTCAAACACTTTGACCATCTCATAGGGTCCCATCCAGCATGTATGGAATTTCCCTTTAAATTATTTGAATCTAGAATCGTAAAGGAGTACCCAATCACCTGGTTGGAATTGATTTTTCTCAATGGACTTGTCATGCCACTTCTTTTGCTGCTGTTGAACCAAGATTTTCTGTTGAACAACATCTTGTCAAAATTCATCTAACTCATTCAATTGTAGAAGATACTGTTGATGTGCTTCAAAGAGAGCTAGCCCCAATTGGACTGCAGTCCTGCAAGTCTCAGTTTGGAATTCTATCAGCAAGAGGACTTGTTTTTCGTACACCAAATCATATGGTGTGTGTCCTGTGTTGTTTCTTCAAGTGGTTAAGTATGCCCACAATGCTTCTGCTAATTTGTCAGCCCAATCCTTTCTATGAATATTTACCGTCTTTCTGAGGATGGACTCAGTCACCTTATTTGTGGACTCCACCTGACCATTTGCTTGCAAGTGATACAGTGTGGATTTCCTGTGATGTATCTTATATTGCTCCATCACACCCTGTACCAGATTAGAAATAAATTGCGGTCCATTGTCAGAAACAATTTCTCTAGGCAAGCCAAATCTAGTAAAGATTTCAGTAAAAATAAAATCAATAACAACTCTTTCAGTAGCAAAAGAAACAGCTTTAGCTTCTACCCATTTTGTAATGAAATATGTACAAACCAAAATACACTTTTTATTTGATGATGTTGGTTTTATTGGTCCTACAAAATAAATAGCCCATTTTTCAAAAGGCTCAATCATAACTTGAGGACATAAAGACATTTCATTGGTTTGATTAGGCTGGCCAACTCGCTAACAACTATCACACTGCTTGACATATTGTTTGGCATCCTTAAACAAGGAAGGCCAAAAATAGGTAGCTCGTAACACTTTGTATGCAGTGCGCTTATCGGCGAAGTGACCCCCGCAAGGATCATCATGGGAAGATTTTAAAATATAAAACACTTCTTCCTCTCTTACACATCTACGGATAATGAGATCTGCTCCGGTGTAAAAGAGGTCTCCTTGAATCCAGGAATATGGAACACTTTTTTGTATGATATTCCGCTTTTCATGAGTGGATAAGTGAGGTGGTAATTTTCCAGTGACTAAATAGTTAGCTATGTCAGCAAACCATGGGGATTTTGTTGACACATCAAAAAGATGTTCGTCAGGAAAATCATCATCAACAGGAATTGCTTCACCAAGATTGTTTAATCTTGAAAGATAGTCTGCCACTACATTTGATTTTCATGGTCTATCAATAATGGTAATATTAAATTCTTGTAACAATAATAACCACCTAGTTACCCTACCACTAGTTAATGGTTTATTCATCAAATATCTTATTTTGGAATGGTCAGTATGTACAAAGACTTCATATCCTGTAATATAATGTCTGAATTTATTAATGGAAAAATTACAGCCAAAAACTCTTTCTCAGTAACCGTATAATTTAGTTTAACGAGTGACAAGTTTTACTAATGAAATAAATAACATAAGATTGTTTGTCTTCTTCTTGTCCTAAAGTTGCGCCAATAGCAGTATTTGAGGCATCAAAGGAAATATGAAATGGAAGGGACTAGTTTGGTCCTCTCAAAACTAGTGCCTCAACTAGTTTTTCCTTCAATGTATCAAAGGACTGTTGGCAAGCTGTGGACCAATAAAACTCACTATCCTTAGCCAAAAGTTGGAAAAGGGGGATAGCTATCCTTGAGAAATTCTCAATGGATCTCCTATAGTAGCCTGCATGTCCTAGAAAACCTCTCACTTCCCTTTGAGTTTTGGGTATAGGGAGACTCAAAATAATTTCTATTTTTGTAGGGTCAACCTGGATATGTTTGTCAGAAATAAGATGGCCAAGAACCACCCCCACCTTGCACATTAATCTGTATTTCTTGTCACTCAGGGTGAGATGAGCTTCTTGGCAGCGAAGAAGCACTTTTTCTAGATTCTTGAGGGCTTCCTGAAATGAATCACCAAACACAGGAAAGTCATCCATATAGATTTCTACACACACAAGGTCAACAAAAATAGCCAAGATTGCCCTTTGAAAGGTAGTTGGGGCATTACATAACCCAAAGGGAAGCACTCGATAAGCGAATGTACCCCATGGACATGTAAAAGTGGTTATGTCTTGATCCTCTGGTGCAATCTGTGTCTGGTTATACCCACTAAAGTCGTCTAGAAAAGAAAATTACTTCTTACTAGCAAGGGTATCGAGTACCTAATCGATGAAAGGAAGGGGGAAGTAATCTTTGAGAGTGGCTTTTTGATCTGATAATCACCCTATGAGTGACCTCAGTTAAAGATTTATTAAACAAAAGGTATTACAGACTCATGTGCTGGTGTGTGTGTTCTGTGTTATTGAAACAACAGATCGATCAGATTGCCAATACACAGAAAATAAGTGGAAAGACAGCAGAGAAATACAGTAAGAAACACAAGACACAAACAATTTTTAATAAGGAGTTCACCCTATTCTCGAAGGCTATGTCTCTGGTCCAGCTTCAGTGGTGGCCTTGTTTTATTGTGTCTTACAGCAGAGAAATTACAATACAGGGACTCAATATGAGTTCTCTTGACAACAGATTTTGCTTGGCAGGGTGGTTCTTGGATTCCCCAAGCCACTCAGAGTACACAGGCTCTTGTTCTTCCTACCAGCTCTGTGACCTTTGGTCTACAGTGGAAAGAGCCAACTGTGATGCTCAATCCAGACAGATTCCTCTATGGGAAGGCTTGAATCTTCAAGCTCTTTGGTGCTCGACGTTGCCTCTGGTCAGCTTGGCCCTCTGTCTCTTCTGCTTGGCTTTACTGTTCTCTGTGTTCAGTCCTCCTCTCGAGGTGCACTGTTCACTGTCTCTCTTGGTCGCTTGGACTCCTCTCCAAATCCCCCTTCGACTGTCTCTGTTCATGGCTTTAACCATTCGATCCCTTTTCCTGTTCGGTTCCTCTCCCGCCTACGTCGATTCACCTTCTGCAGCTGTGCTTGGAGTTCCCTGTTCAGTGTCAGCATGAACGCTCGGGAAGTGGCCACGTGTCTCCCTCTAACTGGTGCCAGCATGCTTCGTCAGTTCGTTTCTTCCGTTACACCGTGTATGCGTTCTTTCTCCACCGTGGCAGTCAAATGGACTCCAAATCCCTTTAGAACGCGGCTTAATCCCCTGTCAATTCCGCTTCCTCCATCGGGCGCAATCTCAGCCATCTGATTTAGGCTCCGACAGATCCAACATCATAATCACGTCGAGCACAATTGACTTGCTCGACCGATAGTGCACGATCACGGCAGTTTTTCTCTCAACTCTGCTGCCATGCGTCAATTGCTGAGTGGGATCACTCCACTCTCCTCCAAAACCTCTTACCATTCAAGGGCACCTCGATCAATACCGTCGGTTTTCCAGAGCGCGGGTCCTGCCTTTTTCCTTTAGCGCTTTTTGGTTTCTCTACCCGCGGTTCTCTGACTCCCAACATGACCAGTGCTTAAGGCTTTTCCATTTTAGCCTTGTTTGCCCAGCGCGCATCAAAACCGCCTCCTTTTCCCGATCTGAGGATCCCAGGAGCTGCTTTCACCTCTTGCGCAGTCTCCATGGGCCTCGATCAGCGTGCTTTGACCGAGGTCCTCGTCATTCCACGTTGGCAGCCATTGCCACTGGTTCAAGGCGTTTTTTATCGCAGTTTCGGAATTTTCAAGGATTTGTTTTCTCGATACAGTCAAGGTTCTTGACAGTCTTTTGTGGATCTAATTCGGATCACTTTTCTCTGTAGTCAATACAAATGTGCCATCTCCCACCTTTTTTCAAGACTAATACCAATGGAGAGACCCACTGGCTATCATAAATATGATAGATAAAATCAACATCTAAGAGTTTTTGTAATTCTTCCTTTACAACATCTCTTAGAGCTGGGTTCATTCACCTTTGGGGTTGTCAGATAGGTCGGGCTCCATCCTGAATATAGATATGGTGTGTACAGGTTTTAGGAGGGATGTCTTTCATATCTTCATAGCCCCATGCAAAGGCATCAAGATGGTTTCGCAACAAATTCACAAGCTGCTTTTGTTGGGAAGGATCCAGGTCTGAACTAATATGCAAGGATTTACCTGGACTAATCTCAAGAAGAGTGGTATCAGGCTCAAGAGTACACAGAGGTGTCACTGGGGATGGTGGCGAAGGAGGTAGAGAGTCATATCTTTCCTGAAAATATAGACTAAAAATCTGACTCAATGACTCAAAATTAGGCATGGTGTCTAGATTATTCAGGAAGTCTTAAATTTCACCCTCCTGTGAGAACTCAGCATTCTAATGTATCAAGGAAACAGGTTGAGTCTCTGCATCACTACTGTAGTTTAACCATAAAGTGTCTTGAAGCTCTTGAATGGATCTAGCAGGTGGATACAAGGTGACCTTCTTCCTAGAATCTCCATGGGAAATGTACATGTCACCAGAATGACATCCAATATAAGCATCGGTCGTGACAAGCCATGGTCGTCCCAAGATCAAGGGATGTCCTGCCATAAGATTCTTTGGCTGAAGCACAATGAAATTTGTGGGATATTCCCAAGAGTCTAGGGAAACGACCACATCATCCAACACCCCTTCTGGCTTTATTTTAGATCTATTTGCTAGTTCAAGCACAGCGAGAGTAGGACGAATATGGACCAATCCAAGTTGATCCATGGTTTGCTTAGTCATAACATTAATGGCTACCCCCAAGTCTATAAGTACATTGGAGACGAGGACATCACCCGTCTGAACAAAGACAACAGGGTTTCCAGGGTCTGTATCTTTTTCCATGTGCATACACCCCGTCATTAAATATGTTGCTCTACTAACAAATTTAATAGTTTGAGGCTCCAATCTTCTCCTTCATGGCTACTTGAGATAGAGTTCCCTAATGAATTTTTTGCAGATGGGGATCTCTTTAATAGCCTGGAGCAAAGGCACCCTTATGAAAAGGTTCCTAAGCTCAGAAGCCAGGCTAGACTTAGGAATGGGGTCTTTCTTCTCCACGACTAACCTCTCTGGATACGGAGGTCGGTTGGAAGAAGATGACAAGTGCTCAGAAGGTATGAGGATATGTTGAATGGTGTCTTTTTTTTTTTGCAGAATGGTCAGGAGTTTCCTCCTCTCCTTTCTCATTGATAATCACCATAGGCTGCTTTTGATTTTCTAAGGTTACTATCTTCCCTGATCTCAATTGGAGATCATTGACTCCAACTAGCATAGATTGATATCTAGATGAAGAAAGCGGGTTCATATAATGGATCATTTGTACTGCTTTGTTATTAGGGTTGGGTAAAGGTTGAGTAGGCAGCTGAGAAGGTCGAAACGGTGGAGGTAACACTACAACAAAACAGGCAATTTGTGCCAGATTTAGCACCAGATTTTAGTGCATTTTTTCTCAATTGGGATGAGTAGCCTGGCGCTAAATCTGGCTCTATTGTACAATTTTTAAATCGTCCTTTTTTGCACCAAATTTTGCATCTATTTTTACGCCAAATTTTGCATCATATTTTGCACCAATATTTTCATTCGGTTTTACAATAGGTTTTGCTTCTAGTTTTGTGCCATTTTTTGCATCATTTTTTGCTTCCTCCTTTGTGGCATTCTTTGCTTCTAGTTCTGTTTCGTAATTTGCATCGAGTTGTACACCATATTTGGCATCTAATTTAGTGCCTTTTTTTACATACAGTTTGTGCCAATTTTTTCATTTGGTCTTATGCCATTTTTTGCTTCTAATTTTGTACTTATTTTTACATCTATTTTTGTGCCAGTTTCTCTACCTTTTTTTACACCATTTTTTCCATCCAATTTTGCACCATATGTTGAATTTGATTTAGTGCCAAATTTTGCATGCATTTTTGCACCATTTTTTTCATCCAGTTTTTGCACCATTTTTTTCATCCAGTATGTTGAATCTCCCCTTTTTGCATCCTATTTTGCACCATATTTTTCATCTAATTTTGCATCATTTGTTGCATCCAATTTAGCATCATTTTTAACACCATTTATTGCATCCAATTTTGCATCCTTTTGAGCATCTAAATTTGCATCCTATGTTGAACCATGCGTTGCATCCACCTTTGTATTCCATTTTGTGTCCATTGTTATGTTCAATTTTGAGCCATTTTTTTCGTCTACTTTTGCATTTGTTTTTGCACCGAGTTTTGAATGATTTTTTGTACCTCATTTTACATCCAATGTTGCATCTCAATTTGCATCCAAATTTGAGCCATTTTTATGCCCATTTTTGCACCAATTTTTTTTCTTTTGTGTCTAATTTTGCACCATTTTTTATGTCCAATTTTGCATCTTTTTTGGTATCTAATTTTGCATCTTTTTTGGCATCCAAATTTGCATCCTTTTTTCTGCCACATTTTGTGTCCACATTTGCATCTCATTTTGCACCTAGATTTTAGTTTGAATTTTCATCTAGTTATGCATCATTTTTGACATCCTTGGTTTCACCCTTTTTTAGTCCCATTTTGCATATTGTTTTGTGTCTTTTCTTACATCCTTTTTGCACCCAATTTTGCATCCTAATTTTACACCATTCTTTGCATCCTCATTTTGGTGTCCATTTTTGCATCCTTGTTTGCACCCAATTTGGTATCGTTTCATATGCCCTATTTTTTTCCCTTCTTTGTGTCTAGTGTTGCACCCTTTTTCATTTCTACTTTAAAACCCTTTTTGTGTCATTGTTTGCATCTTGTTTTGATGGCTAGTTTAACATCCAATTCTACTCCCAATTTTGCATCCATGGTTACATCCACTTTTGGCTTCTTGTTTAGAGTTTTACTTTTATTTCTATTTATGACCCCCTCTATGGGTTCATTTTACTAATTTCATTTACACAGTGAAATATATTAAAGTTTCTAAATATCATTTTGCTGTAGGATTTAATACACAGTTAGATGAACATAAAACCCCCTTAGTTTATCCCAAAAACCTAGGACAGACCAATTAAGAGAAAGGTTGGTCTAAGGCTCAAGATTCTTAGTAGATCAAGATGTAGAGTATAGATTAAGAAAAATAGAAGGAATTCTTATGATTCCTCTCATGCAGGTCTTCTTGGAGTTCTTAGTATAGCTAGGAAGCGCTCCTAGCTAGCTCCAAATCTGGGTCCTACACATAAGAGAGAGAATAAAGCAACCTTCACAACATAATATCTTGATAATCGAAACTATCAAAAACATATAAATATTATTGAATAAATAAATATAAACCAAAATCCTATACATTCATTAGTTAAATAGAATAAGTAAAGAATGAATAGAAACATATGGAAGGAAGAACAACTGATCTATATTAATAAAGGAGTTGGAGGAAAGTTACAACAATAAAATGTAGTTGCAGCAACACCTCCCCCAACTTCCAACTCCAAAACTCTCCCTCTCAAGATAGATCTCCGTAGCATGACAATACAAGGATTCCCATCATTTTTTCAATGGCCAAGCCTCCAATATATAGGAAAGTGAAGGTTATGAAGATTTCCCAAATTCCTCATTAGTTCAATTTGGGTAAAAAAAATTGGGTGAATAATGTTTCATCATATAAAAATGGCCTTTTCCACTTTTTGGATGTTTTTTTGCTTAGGAAAAAGCTTCCCCATGCTTTGTGGCTCTTTCCCACTTTTGTATGCTTTTTGTTTTAGGAAAAAGCTAAAGATTAGGATAAAGAGATCACATTCCACCATATGAGTTTCCTAGAGTGTCAAATTCAAATTCTAGTTTACTTATGTTATAGTTTTTTTTAATATATATT
>APFE030170992.1:51582-62348 GCA_000404065.3 Pinus taeda
TAATAGATTAATTGTCTTATGGTGGCCTTGAGTGGTCACTTCCATTAGTTGCATGCTTTATAGTTTTTTGTTAGTGATCTTTTTTAGGCTTGATAATATGTTATTTAATTTATCAAAATGTGTTATTGTCTATATTATTGTTAAATATTAATATTAAACATGTTGGTTTTTTAGCATGGTTTAGCAAAACATTCCCAAAAAGTTTATAGATTGTATTTTATAATGCAATGTTTCATTGCTTGATGAAATTGTTTTGGATATTTTTTTTGGTATAATAAATTGCATGTGGTAAACTCAAAAGTCACCTCTTTTTTAGATTTTCATCGGTCAATTTCCCTTGAGGCCATCAAGTTCACCATTTGGTCCCAGGTTAAGGAAATATAGTAGTCATGAAGTGGAATTGTCCAAGCACTTAAATCTTGAGACATGTTTTTTTTTAGTCACATTATACTTCCTTTCTGTGTAAATTCTCGATGAAAATAGTCTCATGGAACATGAGGGGCCTCAATAGTAAAGGAAAACAAAGACTCCTAAAAGAAAAATGGTACGCAAAGCACCCATCAATAATGTTGATATAAGAAACAAAATATTAAGTGAGGTTCTGCCTCATATAATTAGCAAATGGGGGAGGAATCTACAAGTAGTAGTGATTGATTCTTAGAGATACTTGGGTGGAATGGTTATTATTTGAAATGATCAAGACATCAAGGTTACCAATATGTTTACCTCTTTTCGCATTATGAAAATAAAATTTTAGTTCATTGACATCGAGGACTACTACCATGTATCCAAAGTCTATGACTCCAATATCGCAAATGGAAAACCTCTATTTCTAGCACAAGTAATTTATACTCCCCACCTCCATGGATTATTGGGAGTGACTTCAATATTATCAAGTGTCTCGAGGAAAGGAAAGGATGAATCACAATGTTTAACAAGATATTGTGCAAGCTATACCATTAAAGCCATAAAGTAGTCTCCATTAAAGTTGTCAAGCAATGAGTCTCCAACCCACACATGTGGATCAATGACATGTAATACATGTGTGTGTGGTGACTAACTTAATACACTATTCTAATAACTCCACAAACTTATGTATTTCACTCTGTCACATAAATTGACAGTAGTGTGACATAAGTAAACCAAGAGTAAACATGAAACCCTTAGGCAACAAACATTCCCTAGATCCTCAATTAGGTGCTTAAATGATGAAGTGAAAATGCAAGGGGAAAAGAGGACTTCATGATTTAACCATCACAAATATGTGATCAAGTGTGACTAGGAGTGTATATATTCATATATTTTCCAAAGAGGAAGTGAATACATGAGTTACCGTTCATTAAGCCTTATTTTTCTTTCTTTTTCTTTTTCTTATTGATGCAGAAGCATCAAGGCCATTTTTCATTTGTAAATATGTGATAAAAGGGGGGTGTGACAATTTTTAATATTTTATAAATTAAATTGTTATTTTTAATAAAATAGGAGATAATTATGAACAGTGAGGATTATGTAAATATTCTTTTTCTAAATAAAAGGATATGAGAGAAATAGTTTAGGAGAAAAATTTGGGATAGGATTTCTATGTATGGGATTAGTTGAGAAAATAAGAGGATGAGAGATTTTTCTAAGTATTAATTTAGAAATTAGTTTCATTAATTATGGGTGAAAGAGGATCCTTAGGGATTCAAGAGTGATTTTAGGATTTTTGTTGAGAAGTTGAGGGGATTGAACTTAGATTAGATCATTCTAAATTTTATAAATTATCAAGCCTAAAAGGCATTGAGAGGGGAGAAAGTGTGAGATTGAGAGTAGGCTTGAACAGCAAGGCTGAATAAGCCTGGCAACTTGTAGGGGCCATGAACGTTGGATATCTGGCCAAAGAAAAGGTTGTAAGTGATCTCTTTTTGTTTATATGAAAACCATGTTTCAGATTTATATATAAACCATTGATTGATTGACTTCTGGAGTTAATGGCATTATGGGTTATTGAGTAAAATTTGTGTAATTCAGTGACATCGAAAGTGAATGAATTTCACTATTGCAAAAGCGTTAAATGAATTATAAACCATTAAGAGTTGTAGTATTGTTTTGGCAATTTGTGAGATGGAGTGTTTTTAGCTGTTTGAAATGCTTGGTCGATATGATTAAATGTTGATTTGTATATGTAATGCATAATCAAGTTGGGCAATCAAAGGGCGTTGGATGCGGAATTCACTTCAGATTCTCCCTATTTTGAATAGGACAGAGTATCGATCAGAAGCAAGGGCTCGTTAGTAAAATTCGATCTGCAAGTTAATTAAAAATGCAAGAATGAACATTGAGCGTTCCAATTAGGATGAAAAGCATTGTAAGGATCAACGGAAATCGAGTCAATTAAATCTGCTACAGCGTTGAAATGGGGCGTATGCAATTGAATGAACTTCGATTCGCAGGTTTGAATTCGTATAAATTTGTTTGATAAATTCTGTTTGTAAATGTCAGGATGAATTGAAGAGATCGATTAGCGCTGAAGAAATTTGGACTTTGTCTATTCTGAATTAATGAAACAGTAAGCTCAAACATCGATTTTTGTTATAGCAAGACATGAAGAAATTGATGTCTGCGCGAAAGGTTCTAAAGGTTATGCTCTGGGTTAAATTAAATAATTCAATGAATTGAAATTGATTCAAGTTGTGGAATCAATCTGGGAGACTAATGAACCGTATGAATGGTTCTGGAGTTATGTTGATCAATGATTGAATGCGTAGAAGAATTTCTGGGTAAATGAAGCTTTAATGTTTTTTGAAATTCTTTATAAACCCAAATACTGAAATGTTAAGCTAAACGTTGAATACGTTGGTAGCCTGTGGAGATCTAAGCAACCAAGGGATAGGCCAATGTAAATGGCCATGCATGTGACCAAATCCTGTTACAGCAGTATATAGAGCCGGTGTAGTTAGTTTTGCTACATCATAGACATAGTGAGCTACAACACGCTGTAAAAGAAGATTTTGCATTAGTGAATTTGCACTGAAGGGGATTTTCTCAACAAGTGATTGAATTGTATTTTGATATGATGTGTGAATTTGATTGCCTATGAATGAGGTTGTTGATTTGAGGCGCATGCTTTTATATGCATGAGTGAGAAAAAAAAGATCCTGGTTATTTGCAGGCCTTGCCTACATCAGGTGGTATCAGAGCGGGAATGCTTTGTTCAAGAAATTTGTTTTTTGAATGAGTACAGTTGAGAACTGAAGTGTGTTTCTTTGAATGTGTGATGAATTATTTTTAAATTTAATATGTAAGCTACACAAATGCAGTGAAGAAGATTGCAGAAGTAGAAGACAAGCTCATGCAGGATCTTAAAGGTGAGATGATTTTTTTGATTTGAAATTTATGATTGAAGTTTATGGTTGCAGAGAAGATGATGGCAGCGAACCTGGCATTCAGCTGAAGGTTGGATAGGGAAGACAATTGCAGTGTCCTAAAGAGAAAAGTGAGTTGAAGAGATAGCATAGAGAGAGCAGAGGAGTGCTCAAGAAGGTTCCAGAGGCAGTGAACCAGTACTTACCAAAAGACTGAGTGAGGAGAGCTTGGTGAGGTAAGTGGCAGCAAGAGAGATTGTTGTTGCAGAGGCTAGTACAACTCATGGTGAGTGAGAAACTCATGAGGAAGCAGTCTGCCAGAGGGAGAGGGACCTTCAGAGGAAAAGGAAGTCAAGGTGGTAGTGGAAGATCTACAGCACCTAAAGAAGGAGCTAGCAGTAGCTCAACCCAGCATGCAACCACAGGAGGTGATGCAAGAGGCAGAGGGAGTTTTTCTAGAGGAAGAAGAGGTTCGGAGAAATGCCACAGAGATGAGATGACTGCAGAAGTTCGAGAAAGAAAGATCGCAGTAATAAAGGTACAGTTGCAGGTACTAGAAGAATGGTTGCAAGAGCAGGAAAATCGGAAAGGAAAATGGATCTTTCCACTGAAGGGAAAGAGAGTGATTTGGCGACAATTGCAGAGGAGGTTGAGGCAAATTGTGATTGCCTTGTTAAAAAAGGGACTTAGAGTTCTTGAGCCAGAGATGGAATTTGAAGATTCCACATGCAGATATGTTCAAAGGAAAATGTTGGAGGAAGCAGTCAAGACAAAAAAGTCTTGTGGTTTTAAAACTGATGAGTTGAGTGTGTTTGCAGGTACACTACAAGGAGATGAGCAAGCTTTAGAGTTTGTTCAGGAGAGAGAAGAGTTGAATCTGAAGATTGTTCGGATCGATGCTGAGATAGCAAGATATCAGAAGGAAATGAAGACAGAGGAAGCAGAAAATGGTGATGATGACATGCTTCAGCAATGCTACATAGAAATTGCATTGTTGGAATACTTGTTGGAGAATCCAGAGTACGACAGGGAGATTGTAGACGAAAAAGTTTAGTATAGTGAACGAGAGCAGAATAACATCTTAGAGACAGATGGTAAGAAGGCGAGACTAGCTGACAGTCTCATGATGAATGCAAATTAGCATACTAATATGCTAAGAAGGAACTCAGAGCAGCATATGGAAGTGTTGCCAGGGAAAGCTGAGGAGAAAACTAGTGAAGATTTGTTGAGTCTTGAAGAAGGCTTGGAACTGCAGAGAGGAAACTTGGTGACTGAATCAACAAGTGAGACCATTGGGTCTTGTGATTTTGAAGCTGACAATTTGATTGTGTTTACAGGTAATGTTGAAGACAGTCCATCATTTGAGATTGTCTTGGAAGAAGAAGGACTGTTGCAGATAGAAGATGAGACAGTCATGTCTCCTACGCAGAAGCTTGTTACTGTGGGTGACAAGAAAGAGTTGAGTTGTTTGTATAGCCAAGAGAAGACTGGTGGGCAAAATTTTGGAGATGCTACAGTAGTACAAGATGAAGCTACAGTATTTGCAAAACTTGATTGGATTGCCAGAATCAATCAAGATGATAATGGACAATTACTGAAGATGGTCGAAAGAGAAGATGGAGATTATGTTGGAGTTAATTTGCAGCATGTTGATGAAATTGCAGATGATGAGCAAAGGAATGTTGCAGAGGGACAGAATGTTTGGGAAGCCGCAACATCCATAGTGACAGCTAGAGCAACATGTGGGGCGACATTTATGGTGGCAGCTGAGACAACACTGACAGCAGCAATATCTATGGGGGCACTGAAGCCTTATGTTTTTTATTCTAACAATTGTTTTGTGAGTATAGTTCTTATTGAAGATGCTGGAGAAAATCTGTTAGACAAAGAAATTGAACTGATGAGGCGGATGATGATGAAAGTATCCTGGAAGAGGCCAGCAGTGATAAAACAAAAGGAAAACAACAAAAGAAAGACAGCAGAAGATTGTGAAAGCCTATTCAGTGGAGCAATGCAGCATAAAGTGTGGAAACGTGGAGAAGAACATCAGAAAGAAGCAGTGGCAAGTGGAAAGTTACAACACAAGATATGGGATCCAGGCATACACAGATCCGAACACATGATCAGGGGATCATGATTAATTTTAAGGTTGGGTGTCTGATGCAGGAGCATCAAGGCCATTTTTCATTTGTAAATATGTGATAAAAGGGGGTTGTGACAATTTTTAATTATTTTATAAATTAAATTGTTATTTTTAATAAAATAGGAGATAATTATGAAAAGTGAGGATTATGTAATATTCTTTGTAAATAAAAGGATATGAGAGAAATAGTTAGGAGCAAAATTTGGGATAGGATTTCTATGTATGGGATTAGTTGAGAAAATAAGGGGATGAGAGATTTTTCTAAGTATTAATTTAGAAATTAGTTTCATTAATTATGGGTGAAAGAGGATCCTTAGGGATTCAAGAGTGATTTTAGGATTTTTGTTGAGAAGTTGAAGGGATTGAACTTAGATTAGATCATTCTAAATTTTATAAATTATCAAGCCTAAAAGGAATTGAGAGGGGGAGAAAGTGTGAGATTGAGAGTAGGCTTGAAGAGCAAGGCTATAGGCCTTCAGCAAGTTGTAATGGCCACAACTGTTGAATATCTGGCCACGAAAAAAAGTTTGTAAGTATTTGTATGATAAGTTTGGTTTTTAGACATTAAGTGTTGATTTTCTGAAATTGTTTTGTTGAGTCATGCGCACTTGTATTTGGATGTGTTTATAAATGCAAAGGACCACCCTATTTTTACACAGATCGCCAGGCGATAATCCTAACCTTAAACCTATTGTAAGTCTGTACTGTTCGATGTCAGATTTTCTGTGTTGCGAGCTTGATCGGTCATCGATCACTTCAGGATCGATGGCGATCTAATTATCGTTTAAGCGTTATGTATGAAGAGCAAATGAGGATTAATGTGTTGGCAATTGCTTGAAGTGGTTTTCGATCTCTGTTTCTAATGAAAATCGTGAATATTCGGTGTTGACACCAACCGTTTGAAAGTCGCTGCCTGCTGTAAGCGTTACACGGCATATGACATGGACAATTGGAAGGGGTTTCAGCGGTACACGTTCGATGCCATCGTGTCGCAACAAGAACTGGAGGACACGTATGACGTTCCATTCAAAAGTTGTGTATTGAATGGAAACGTAGCCAACGTAATGTGTTCTTATAATAAGGTGAACGGCGTTCCTACCTGCGCTGATAAGAATCTGCTGGCGGGCACTATCAGAGGAAATTGGAGCTTGAACGGGTACATTGTCTCAGATTGTGACTCTGTTTCTGTATATTATAACCAACAGCACTATGGGGCAACTCCTACAGTGATGAGAAGTGCGCAATAAGGAGTTGAGGAGCTGAATCATAAAAAGGACTTTGTCTATTTGACAAAATTCATATAGTTGTTCAAATCGGTATCTGAATATCGATTTATAATCTGAAGGTTGAGGAAGATTGGTTTTTGAAGGTTGATTTTTGTATAAGAAAATCGTGGGGAATTTAGACTCTACAAAAGAGTCCTAAGTTGAATTGTGAACGGAATCTGATTGAGAATTTAATCCATCAGTAACTGGTTGAGTGCTATCAGTGAAAAGTGAGTACTGTGGTGCGAATGCATGTTGAATTGGGCGCATTGAAGAGAAGGACGAAAACAGATCCTTGGTTTTATGGGAACATTGTGAATGAATGGCAATGGTGTGAGTATTTTCTGATGGGTGAAACAGAGTGTTTGAAGATCCTGGTTATTGCAGGCCTACCTTGCATCACTTATATCTAGGAATTAGGGAATAAGGTTTTCATAAGTTTGGCACAACTCATAGATATAACATTTACATGAGTTTTCACTTCAACCTTAGATTTTAGACTTAGATAAATCATTATAGTGTATCTTTAATGATTTTGGCTTTCACTTTTTTATTTTATTTCATGACAAATGACAAAAGGGGAAGTATTTTTCCACAAATCTATGAATGCTTAATAATAAAGGCGTCATGCAATGAAAACAAATTAATGATGTTATTCTCTATGAAAATGATGGTTATTCTTGAGAAAATCTTATGCTTGTGGATGTCTCCTCTCTGGTTGAGAGGGAGTGACGGTAGACACCATATTATCCATATGTCATGTACTATGGCCAAGACTAATAGTCGTAAGCCTAGTAAACACACCATTAGGGAGAATGGTGGATTGGATAAACATATGGGACCAATATTCTTTGAGAATTTGTACTTTGACTAGGACTAACCACCATAAGTCAAGTACATTAATACAAGATAAGAATAGTCATGACGATTGACATTTCCTGGTGTCAAACATTATGATAGTGGATTGGGAAATGATCATGTGAGGACATACCTAGTGAACATCTTGGTGGGGTAAGTACCTAGAGAGGTAGTGGTATCCAAATTTATGCCTCCCAACGCTGTTCTCTGATCTAATGGAGAGATAAACTTGTTAGTCAAGGCCTTGCTATTTTGACAATGTTGGCTATGATGATGTAAATCATCATTGATGCTTATCAATCCAGATCCCTTCTTATATGAATATTTCAACTTGAGAGTACTTTTTTGTCTCATTATGAGAACCTCCCTAGTTTAGAGGGAGGGTCATCATCTTCATTATCGCCATCATCACCACCATCATCGTCATCATTATTGTCATCATTTCATTATCATCATAATCACCATTGATGTCATCATGATCATCATCATCATGATTATGGACATTGTGCTCGAAAAGGGTTGTTAGGACACATGATATATGCAAGAGAAATAACAACATTATTTTATAGAGATGATCAATGATCATCATCATCACTACCATTATCATCGTCATTATAATTATCATCATCCCCATCATCATAACTAATATAATTTTTATCATAATTGTTGTAATCGTCATCATGAACATCATAATCATCATTCATGTCATTATTGTTGTTGATGATGACCAAGATGAAAATAACGATAATGATGATCAGATGATGATGACTTGGAAGACAATGCCAAAGATAATTATTATGATTATGACCATGACAACATTTAAAAATTGGGAATAATGGCCAAGGTCATTAGCATTGTCATCATCATTGTCATTGTAACCCCCATCGTCTTTATCATCATTATCATAAGAATCGCAATTCATGTCATCGTCATCATCTTCATTATCATCATCATCATAATTATTGACATTGTCATCAGTTGTTCATAATTTTCAATGTCATAAGAAATATCATCAATGCAAAAAATATGATGTGTGTTGGAAAAGAGATGCAAAAGTGAACAAAAAAAATGGGGGCAAAAATAGATGTAAAATTGGATGAAGAGTGGACACAACATAAGTAGATGCAAACCAAGATAGAAAAATTGACACAAAAGTGGATGAAAATGTAGATGCAATAGTTGATGCAAACTTGAACACAAAATAGGATTCAAACATGCATGAAAAAGTGGAAGAAAACATGGGAACAATAGTAGGCATAAAACTTAGCATGAATTGTGGTGAAACAAATGTGGATACAACAATGAATGTAAAAACAAAAAAAAACAAACTTGAATGCAAAAAGGAAGAAAGCTTGGATACAAAAATGGATGTAAACATGGGCCAAACACGGGTGCAATAGTGGGCACAAAATTAGTTGCAAAATTGGATGAATCAAAAGTAAATGTAAAAGTAGATTCAAAATGGGATGCAAAAAACATAAAAAAAAAATGATTTGATGCAAACTTGGACACAAAAGAGGATGCAAATGTGGATGCAATAGTGGTGTTGGAAATAATACTGAGAGGGGGGGGGTGAATCAGTATTATCAAATCAGATACTTTTTCATTTTTCATACTCAGATCCATATACGCGACTTCCGTTAAGGATATTCGCATATATACGCGACTGTGTTAAATGCAACCAGCGTGTTAGCGCTCGGAATTTACCTAGGCTGAGATAGACAAACTCTCAAGGCTACATCAAACCATTTCACCTCGTAGCTAGCCCTACGAGGTATGAGAAGGCTCTCTCGGGTCAAAACTCGATGGATTTTGTCAATAGGATGAGTTGACCAATTAGGAACAAGGATTTTAGGCTAGTAAACTGATATGGGGGATTGGTTTAGAGTTTTTGGATTTTTTGGTGGCAATTGGAGGGAGTGCAATTCAGGGTGCGGGGATTGAGCTCAGTTTTTGCAGGTGATTCCTTGGGGCAAGGTAGGAATCTATGCTGCTGCCTTTAGTTGAAAGAGATGATCAAGGAGGAAAGGAGAAAAGCTAAAGAGGGCAAACAATGAATTTTAATCCTCTCTAGACGGTGGAAAACATAAAATTTAAACAAAATTGAAAGCTGAGCATGGCATGCATGAATTCAAACTTTATCACTTCTTTTGTTTAAATAGCAGCAAGAGATTAAGGAATGGAACACATAAACACACTTACAATAATAGTAGGAAGCACACCATCAACATAATAATCCACAAGAATCCACAATGAAGTCTGCAAAACCCTGGCTTTCCTTTTCCTCAAATTGCAGAAAAATACAAGTCAATAATACAATAGCACTTCTCCCTCTAGAGTCCAACCAACAAAATGAGAAGGAGAGGGCATAATATAGAAATTCAAACCTCTTTCCCAACCTCTAGGGGTCGAGCTCATCCTTCTAGGAGCAGTTTGAACTAATTCCAAACTAAGCACTAGATAATAGGCATCTCAACAACTTGCCTCTATTACTTAGCTAACTAATTCATGCATTAATTTTTCACTTTTTACATCAAGGAAGCTTCTAGAAGAGTAAAGAGAGGTAAAATCTATCAAAGTGCCATGAAAATATTACATTTATCCATCATCTACAAGTAAAAATAATCAACCATAGTCAAAACAGTGTTTTTTGACCAAAAAAGTCAATTCTGGCAAAGTTTGCTCTCATGTCCGCGCCCCCTGTCTCTCGTGTCCGTGCACCTTTTCAGCAACTTTTGAGTGGGTTCCACTGGTCCAAATCAAGTGCAAGATAGCTCATTGGAAAGCTTGGCCTGTCTACTTTCCATCCAAAGTGGAATTTCTGAATTTGGAGTTGTTTTGCCCCCTCAAAAACCATTTCTCCCAAGGTCACTTTCTGCAACTCAAAAAGTGGGCAGAAAGTCATTTTTTTGATGTATTTTGAGCTTTTGGAGGCTCAAATCTCAAAATTAAACGTCTCCCGAGTATTGGTAATTTTTCTCTTGGCATGCCCTTTCCAAAAATGCCAAGTTTGCAAAATTCCGAGCAGTCCTTCAAAATGTCCGTGCGCGCGACGCGGACGCGACACGGGAAAAACCTGTAATTTTACCAAAAATTGGCAAAATGCTCCAAAATTTTCAAAATTTTCAGATTTTGATGCTGGATCAAGGCTGATCA
>APFE030171004.1:0-14780 GCA_000404065.3 Pinus taeda
TGGACCATCTGTATTATAATAAAATTGGGATTAATTCAGATTCAGGTAAAATTCTGAAACATTATTCCACTCAAATTAGAATTGGGAATCTACCATTATACATGAAATTTGGATCATAGTAGAATTCTAACTATATAATTGGATTCCTGCAGAATGTGACGACTTGTACTCTCGGCTTTAACTATTTCCTCGTCAGTGCATAGGACGGAGTGAGAACAGGGCAGGGAGGAATCGTATCAGTGCGGACAACATCTGAGGCATGCCTGGTAAGAATTTCTTGCACCTGCATCAAAACCTCAGGTAATCATTTTTGATAGAGCTTAAAGAACACACAACATGATTGAAATATGTATGCATTGATTTGACTGATAAAACTGAAACTGAAAGTAAAACAGTTCGATTGAACGAGAGAGACACACCAGTTTTTATTGATAGAGCTTAAAGAACACACGGCATGATTGAAATATGTATGCATTGAAATATGATGGCAGGTGCAACTCCAGTAGCAGCAGATTCCTCTACTTCGGCTTTTGTATAGAGCCTCGTGGTTATGGCTCATATTCAACACACACAGGTATCATAAGGGCTGCTAGTTATACCACCCTCCTTCCTTACTTTGATAGTAACATTGCTCATGCAAATTACAATGTTGACACGGCAGCGCAAGGATTGTTTGACACGGCAGAGCAACTTTGACACGGGAAGGATTATTTGACATGGCAGGGCAGCAACCATGGTTTGACATATTATAGGCCATAAGTATAGTTAACATTAAATGTTAGGGGATTAATGCTAATGCAAACATAGCATTAGTTCATGAAACTGAGTTCATGAAACTGTCAAATGTTCTAATCACTTGTACTTGTCCTAACTTTTGAGCCCGTATACCTGCCCGTATGCCTCGTTTTGAGGCCAAATAAGATGAAAAATTTGTTCATTGGTTAAACGAATAAGAAAATATAAAATATGGTGTTGGTTCTTGTGTCATTTCAGCGAACTTTGCTTTAAGTTATATAACGATTGTTGGTTATCGTGCCAAGATAATGCTAGCTTCACAAATCGATTACTATAGTCCCTGCCAGCCCGGAAGGGCAGGGACTAATAATATTTTACTCCATTATATAACAATTACAATATCAAAAGTATTTCTACTTCATTATATAATAATGAATAATATTAAATTAGAAAAAAATATATATTTTTTATTTCTACTTCATTATATAATATGAATGGATATTAATTAGAAAAATAAAAAAAAATATTTCCAGATGTTTTTAAAAAAATATACTATACTACATTATAGAAAAAACTGACAACTATTAAGTATTTTTGTTATTTAAAAAAAAATTATGATAGCAAAATATTAATGTATTCATTTGAAACATATATATATATATAGAATAGATAAATAATTTTAAATATGAAATTGGAAAAATTCATTTAGGAAAAAAAAGCTATAATAATGAATTAACTTCAAAACGGGTGAAAATTAAACTATTGATAGTCAAACTTAACAATGAAAATTTAAACAAATGGAAAAACTAAAACAAGTAAGAAAGTTAAATATAAATGGTTTGAAAATAATGTAAAAAATAAACTTATTAATAAACAAAAGCTACATAATAGCTAGTACCTTCGAATTTATTTAAATATAGCCCAATTAAACTAAAGAATAAAAGGATAGTAAAGGCAAAAATTTCATCGCAAAAATATAACAACTAATAAATATTGTATTGTTGAATGCCATCACCAAAAATTAAGAAAAATATGATTAACTAATATGATTTAGGTTAACACATATACACTTTAATATATATGTTATTATATATAGTGTGGTGTTTTGATTTTTTATTCACATTATTATAAATTTGTATAGTTTTAAATTTATTAAATATGTTTTTAATATAATAATAAATCATCTAAATGAAATAATGGACAAAAATATAATTCATGAAAATGGAAAAAATGAAAGAATAATAAAAATCAAAAATGAATAAATTAAAAACAAAAAATTAGTAACAGAAATGAAGCGTTACTAAACAACTCAAAATAAAACCCTAACCAATCACTTACAAATAAATAAATTTAATTAATAACAAAAAATAACAAAAATTAAGTTCCCAATATTAAACTATGAATAAACAACATAAATTTTGATATAAAACAAATTAATACACGATGAAAATAAAACTAAATACTAATAATAAAGAAAAGCTATTTAATAATAAAGAAAAGCTATTTAATGTGATGAGAAATCACATTTAGTAACTAAACAATGTGGTCGCTGGAGGATTCGAGTTGTCTGCGGTTGGGTTTGTAATGGAGTTGCTTGTTGTTGGGTTTGTGCAGTAAAGAGTTTCCCCAAATCATTATGCAGTGTAACCCATTTTAAAATGCAGAGTAGGAAATAACTATTCAATAAATTAAATTTATTATTATATAATAAAATAAATTAGTTTTAAATAAATGAAAATGAATTAAATTAAATTAGGAATAAGCAAAAAAACCAAGTTATCATAATATCATGACAGATCCATGGCTATCTGGAATTTGAATTAGTTTCAACAGTTTAATAGTCTCGCCTCATCTTGGATACAATAGTTAGATTACATTTTATTTGATTTGTATATGGGAAGGCACACTATGTTCTATTAGGAATCATATGTGATCAAGGGCTTAGAGAGTTGAGATTTTAACGCAAAGTAATTTTTAGATTTGTGGAGATGATTGGTGTTATGTTATATAAATTTTACAAAATTTATTTTGGGTGGGGATAGAGTGAAGATTAATAGTATTTGAAGTCTCAACTAAATTATTTTTTTGGAAAAAATAAGAAAATTTATTTGAATTTTATGCCTTTAAATAGGTTACATTAGAGAAGAATATTATGGGAAAAACCACCAGTTAAGAATATCACTGGAAAAATTAGAGTCCAAAAACCGCTAATGTTTAAATGACATGAAAGATGGATCTAGACTATTTTTTAATTAATAATAATTATAATATTAATCTTATTTTTTTTGTTTACATGACATGAAAGATAAATCTAAGGCTAGTTTAATTATTAATAATTATAATTATTGATCTTAATTTTTTATTTGTATGTAATTTAATCGAGTCAAAATGTTTACATAACATAACATGACAGGACATTACAACACCTCTACCTTACTGGGGTGGAGAGTTGCAATTATTGGAGCCACACTTTCATACTTGTCTTTCCTCCATTACTTGTTTATGGGGTTCTTTTCTATTGCTAGTTTGAGTGTCCATATAGGTAGATAAGGCTAGAACCATTGTGTTTAGAATCCATAACCAAGGATATCTCTTTTGTCTTATTTTGCTATCATCAACTATATAATCCATGGATTAAGTTTATTTATTATTTTCCCATAGAAAGGATTTGGATTTCAAATAGAACGTTCCAATGCACAAACATTATATCGTGTAATCTATGCAAGTTTATTAACAATTTGTGGCTTCTTTAGTCTATAGGGCAAGAAAAGGTAAGGCAATGCAACTGTGATTTTTCCTACTATTGCACATCTATATTTTTACATAGTGGTAGCTGCGAAAATATTGCACAATCCCTCTTAAGTGGAGCTTAAAAGGGATATTAAGTCAATCCTGGAGGAAATCAACTGGGGACAATCTCATTACAATCAATGTCAAAATATCGAATTAAAATTGCATTGGATGAGCATTTTGTCCTTTTTGAATCATATGTGTAAAGTGAAGAGAAATAGAGAAAGTGCTACCTCACAACTAATGAAGAATGCATTGAGATGGAATTGGGCAAAGACAATTCTTTAGTTTGTGGAACTTGAAATTTCATGGCATTCATTCGATGAATATGGCCTTACAGAATGTGTAGTTAGTTCTAGATAACCACGCGGAGGATCGACCATCTAGGCAATGATTTAAATTTAAAAAAAACAATCATGATGGGAGAGATAATTTGAGGATATAGACCTTTTTTTTTATGGACAAAAGATGATGCTCACTTGATGAGCATTATGTTTGTAAAGACTTTTAATGTTTATGTGGAGGTTGAAAAACAATCTAATAGGAAGGATTTTGAAATCCATGATATCCATACGAATAATGGGGTATAGATGAAATCTTATGCTAGCATAACATCATTTAGGGATGTATTGTGCAACAATTTAAATAGTCAACATAAACAAAATTGGGATATGGATTCAAACCCTATTGGTGGTCATTCTTCTATAATATCTGTGATGGAAATGACAAATATTATTAATAACAAGTCAATGCAGTCTAGCTTGGGTGGCAAAGAGAACTTTTTATTCTCCTCACCTAGTTTCAATTCTTGAAAAAAAGTGAAATTTCCATTTCTAGATTAGGGTTATAATAGTCATTTGGAGAAATATTAGACAAGTTACACCCATTTCAAGTTAGAAACTTAAAAACCCTCATGAGAAATTCTTACAATGTGATTATCTCTTTGTTTTTGAATTAAATCACAATAGGATCAATGCCATTAGAAGATAAGTGGTTGCACTATTTCCAGAATGGGTTCATAATAGTGACTTTGACAAGTACCACAAAGGTTACAAGTTTTATAAGTTGTTTATCAAAACCGTAGTGGGAAATTATTGTGATGTGATTAGAACTCTATTAATAAACCACATTGCAATGCGACTAGTGCCATTAGAGGCAAAACATCAATGCCATTCCTAGACTGGCATTATTATAGTGAATTTGATTTATATTGAGGAAGTTATCACCATTTTAAAATTGTATCCTTAAAAAACCTAGCTACACAAGAGATATCAATTAAGTTTAAGCTTCTTTGGGTTCTATTTTAAAACTTTAGCTCTCCCACTAACAATGGGATGTTGCATTTAACATGGATATATTTGTTAAGCCACAGACAAGCTCCATGTTAACCCTAAAAACCCTTATTAAGCCCTAGATATTGAGTTATTAAATTTATATTATAATGTTATGCAGGCTAGAACCTTTCAATGTATCATTTCATTACAATTGTAGCTTTTGTCTTCTATATATATACCAAGGAGACCTAGTCTTAGGATCATCAAACTTTGTATTATACATGTATTCATTATAAAAGGAGGTTTCCTCCTTGAATTGGATTGTAATTATTGGCTTATTATCATTTTTAAGGAGTACGATTCATAACATTTGATATCAGAGCATATGAAACTATGGTTTCATTGCTTAAAAAAAGTCATTTTGGCATTTTCGCTAGAACTTTTATGTTGGGAAGTTTTACATGGTCAAATTTTGAGCATATTGAGAAGAGATCTTGGGAGTATATTAATTTTTTTTAGATTTGGGTTATGTTGGGTATGTGTTATATTCTTTGCACTACCCTATGCACTGTATTTTGCATTGGGTGCGATGTCCCTGAATTTTTTTTGGGGCAGTTTTTGGCATTCATTTTTGATAGTTTTTGACACATTTTTTTCTTTTAGTGGTTTTGTGATGCATAGTGGTTCAACCCATGGTTTTATGATTTTGGTTAATGAATTACGATTGTATTATGATCCAGGGAAAATGGATTAGTGATTTATTGATGTTTCAGGGTATATATATTGTATTGTAATATTATAAATAAGATATATACTAAAAAATCTTTATGGTTTTCCCAATTTGGGTTCTAGAGTAAAATCTCCGTGTTAATGTGTGTGTTCCATTGCATCTTTTATGTTTTATTAAGAATCCATTTGTAACAATTAATTGTATAGGGTCAAAACCTACATTTGTATCAAAGCATTTTTGGCTCCAAGGGGATGCCTTTGTGGTTAAGGGGTTTGGATCAACCTTGTGGTAGACCCTATTATAGTGGGATATCTATGGAACCAATTATGGTAGTGAAATGAAATGGTGAGCATTTCAGAGATAGGTATTGATAAATTCAATGGACATATTTTTGAGTTGTGGAAGCTCAAAATGGAATATCTGTTGGTGGAAAAAGATCAATTAATTGTTGTGGATCTGTACATTGCATCCATGGGAATGTCGAAAAAAGATTGGAACAAGTTCTATTGAAAGGAAAATGAAACAATATGGTTGTGTCTCTTAGATTCAATGTTACTTAATTTTTTAGGAGAAGCTACAATGAAGGCATTGTGGGAAAAGATAGGGGCTTTGTATGAGTCTATGTCCCCATTGAACAAGTTGTTGTTGGAAACACTAACAAGGGGGGTGAATCAATATTTCGTTACATTTGAAAATTTTTCACCTAGTTAGTATTGAAATTGAATTCACATCAAATAATCAATCATCCACAATGTATGAACACAAAATAAAGTGCAAATCAAAATTTGAAGAAGAAATACTTGAAAACAATCTTTAATTTATTACAATCTCTTGTGAGGGGACCAATCCTTTGTAAGAACCAACTTACAAAAGTTGCATGCTCCAACCTAACAAAAACATGAGGATACCAATCCTTAGTAAGCACTAATTTATAGTAATTGTAGGCTCCAAGTTCATAAACTCAACCTTCAATACACAAAAACTTGGACTCTAAATTAGGTATGAACTTGGCCTTTAAGACACCAAGACTTTACCTTAAAACTAGGCCTAAAATATATCTTCAAATAGAAGAAATTAGCCCTAAAAAATAACCTTAAAACAATAGAATTCGTCCCATGAAACTTGGCCTTCAAACAACAAAACTCGTCCCCTAAAACTTGGCCTTCAAACAATAATACTTGGCCTTGAAACTCGACCTTCATAGGGACAAAAATCAGTCCCCAAATCAGAATTGCAAATCGGCCTTAAGAAACATATACTCAACCCTAAAAAATTGTCCTCAAATAAACCAGAAACCCTTCCCAAGAAAGATGCCAAAAACCCTTCAAAAGACGTGATAAAACCCTTCCACATAACATTGCTTCAACTTGGATTCAAAATAACTTCTTCTTGGTTCATGAGGTATGCATTTAAGACCTAGTCCTTCGCTCTCCTAAATAAGAACCAAATACTTGAGTCTAGTAGTTATAAATTCTCATTCTCACGCCTATTTATACTGCATTTGGATGATGTGTCAGGGCTGACCTGTCCACTTAGTTAGGAGTTCATCATTCCAAGCACAAGAAGAATAGCCAAGGAGAAAAGTGTGGCAGAGAGTTTGCAGCCATCTTAGAGGTAGTAGTTTGGCATAAATCCTACATCATACCTTCTCCATTGAAAATTTACTTGGAAGAGATTTTCGAAGGTATCCGAAAGCCTAAAAATGGACTTCTGGATCAAAAGATATGGTTTGCCGAAGTACGGGGACTTGAAGCCTGTAGAAGGAAGAAATATCGGAGGTAGGATCCCGTAGGAACCCAATATCGGAACCCCAGAGATCAACACATTGGAGCATCAGAGCAACGAAATATCGGCACATTAGAGTATCGGACATCGGGATATCAGAGTTGTTCGCATATCAGATATCAGAACATCGAAATGTCTTAAGAGAGGAACCTTTGGGATTTAGGATATCCGATAGTGATAATAGTGGTTAAAGCACTGATGAATGCCAAATAATATTAAAGAAGGATCCTGTTGCAAAAAAAAAATTTGACGGGCCCTCTTCTCTCTCCTCTGGTAAGACACATGGCGGCATAATATTGGCTCTAAGAGGTTGCAGTGGAATCTGATGTAACATGGCAATACGATAGGACACATGACAAGAAGATTCAACATTATTGGGTGTCCTAATGGGCCAAATTTGAATGACACATATCACCACTAAGGATTTGTCACGTGGAGTATTGATGTCATATCGAAGGTCATCATATCAGAGGATAAGGACCTCGTAACTTCAGTGCAAATGGTTTTCGGAAAATTTACGATGGAAGGGGTTTCTGATGTTGTGTTGGAACTTTGTCATAAGAGTTCAAAGAACCAAGGGCATAGAGCAGTTAACAAAGGAATATTGGCCCTTGGTAGGAGCCTGAAGGCCTTAACACCTAAGCGTTAAGCCATTGGTCACAGGTCCGTTTGTATGAGAAGGAAAATTCTTAAGGATCTAAGCACCAAAGGTGCTAAGGATATCGGGACTTAGAAATATCGTAACATTTCACTTTTGAAATTTATGACATTGATGGGCTCCGATAAAGTGTTATGCCTTGGTCATAGCTCTCAGTCTTATGAGAAAGTAGCTACCAAAGAAGCTGAAGGAAAAGGGAGCCAGGGATATCGGGGAGTACAATATCTAAACTTTCTGCCTTTGTACTGTTACAATATGGAATTTTACCGATGAAGCTGTACATCGAGTTAAAGGATGTATGGGTTAGCAGTTGTAGAATTTAATGCAAGCTTAGGGGAGTTGAATGTTGAAATGGGCTAAAGCTACATAAGACTTTGTAACAAGGAATTGAGGATGACGTTTTTGGTAGAGGTGAATTTGGGTGAACGAAGGAAGCAATTAGCTACTTCGCATACACGACTGGTTGTTTTAAATGAGAACCAAAGTGGTCATTTCGGTGAACTGTCAAGCTCTATGGAGTGATAAATGAGAATTGGCTCTTGAGGCAGTGTGCATGTCACTTGAGAATTAATTTCTCAGTATGGAACTATACGCAATTAGATGATAAAGAACTATAAGGTCCATCTCTAATTTGGTGTTATGATAGGAAACTATGAGGAGACACAACAGTGGTAAGGAAAGCCATGCAAAAGTACATTTGGGAAATTAGAGTACATACAACAAATATTGCCTTGTGTAGAGTGCCTCAGTGAAACAAAACCATCGCCTAGAATTGAGCAGATGGGGGAGTTGATCAGATTGTTGAAGTGTTGTGGTGTGAGGTGTGTGCATAGAGACAAAGAAGTCCAAGCACCGAGTAGCACACTGAGTGATACAATAGCAAGTGCAGTGAGCGTGTTGTGTTGAGAATAGTGAGGGTAGTATTGAAGAGTAGTCAGTAGATATCCCTTGACAGAGGAGGAAAAATGATGAGGAGATGTTGTTGTGAGCAGCGAGTAAAGAATTGTTGCATGAGAGAACAAAAGATAGAGTTCAGAAGTTGAATATGCAACCAATCATTTTGGTATTTTACTTGTAATTTGTATGCCTCCGTTTTCAGTTTGAAAATTGTACGAAATAGTAGAATAGTGGCAAGAGGAGGTTGGTGCCTACACTTTGAAGAGGTTGGTGTCTCTTGGAAAGTTGGTTCTTGTTTACCAAAGGGGATCGGTGCCTCTTGTGAGTGGGTGCTCACAAACAAATAGATGTAATTAAGTGGGTGCTCACAAACAAATAGATGTAATTAAGTGGGTGCTTAATTTACATCATAAACAAACAACAAATTTGGTGGTTTTTTCCCTTTGGGTTTCCATGTGAAAAGAACTATGTCATATGTGTGTGTTTCTCATGTGATTTTTGTATGAACATGTATGTTTGAAATTGTTGAATCAGTACTTTTGTGAATGAATGCTCACATAGGTAAAAGAATATAAGAAGGGACTGTAAGCATAATAGAAAAAGAAAAAGAGTTTCATAGTTATTGATTCACCCCATGTCTCAGCAATTCCTTATTTCAACAAGTTTCTTGTTACTCTAGATGATCATCTAAACTTGTGCTTTCTCCAACTCTGCTTGTTTCCTTGTTTTCTTTACCAATTTGGACGATGCCCCTTTGTGTTTCATTGACAACTCGTGTATGGAAGCGATGGTTGTATGTACAACCTTGAGAAATTTAGCATTATCTTTGCACTTTTGTTGCATGTTGTGCAGGCATACAATTGCTTTATGCATGTTAATAAGCTCCTCATAAAGGCTATGCATGGTATTTCCCAATGTTAATACTTCACTAAGTATGGTTGCCTTCATGTCTTCCAGATATACCTGCGCGGGAGCTTCTTTCTGGACCTCTGCTTGGGGCTGCTCAATTTGTTTCCTTGCAGTCTGCAAGTTATTTTCCATTTGTCTACTCTTGTACATGAGATACTTGTAAATTCATGTTTGACTTGGTAGCACCTGCAAAGGCCATGTTGGCTGCAACAATGGCTTCTGTATTTCTCCCGGTATCTGTCACACTCACCCTTTCTCTAATGAATATAGGAGATGTAAGATCATCCGGAAAGTGTTTCTTTCTCAATTGTATAATATTGTTTTGAAGCTCATCGTAAGTTATATTGTGCGTATCCATGACTGGACCGTCATCAAGAGGAACAATTTCCTCTTCTTCGCTTGGAGCCTGATCTATTGTCAGAGGAGGGGGAGACTGAATGGTGACCTTCTGAGTGCCAACATAATATCAACATCTTGGTTTAGCAGATTTGGTTCCAAATCCATGTCCTAAATTGAAATAAGTTCTTTAATTGTTTTCTCTCTTCTTCTAGTAGTCAGTTTTTCTCTTGTTCTTCGACATGTTTCCATGCTACTTCTTCTTCTTATATTCTTCGCCATTCTCCTTCTTCTAGTTTCTACATTTCTTCTTCTAATCTTTTTTTTCTCTTGTTATTCCTTCTACTTCAGTTCTTATTCCTTCTTCCTCTCTTTCCTCCCATTTTCTGCTGCTATGGTCGCTTTGTAAAGGAAGAATAGGCCAGGGTGCCATCTTCTTTGTATGAAAAACTCTTGATAACCTCGTGGAAAGATGATAAGCAACTTCTTGCATGACCAAATTGTTAGTGCATACCTCGGTATAAGACGTGGAGACTTCTACCTTCCAAACACTCTGAGGAAAGTGCCATCTGATGAGGCAAAACAATTTACTAATTTTGAAACTGCTTCCATTCCCTAAGGGGACATGCAATGTGGATCTTCCTCAAATATTAGCTTGTACAATGGAATGAGGAAGTGATTAGTTAGCTTTTCCATTAATCCCTTGTATCTGAACTCTGAAATCAACTTCCAGTAAATGTGCACGACAATTTCTCTTGGTGACTAGGTCCAATTCATGTCAGGAAATGAATTTTGAGCACATATTTCATCAGAAAAATAATAAGACATGTAGAACATGGCTTTCTTACCCTTGGGATGGTTCTTAATATTATTCACACGAATTCTCAATTGTTGCTCCAACAAATTGAACCAGTTTAACATATTTCTTTCATTCACAACCTTATTAAGAAAGATGCCCAACCTTCTGGAAAGGTCTTAGTATTGCTTTGACCGTAGTTCCGAAAACATAAGACTATCAAGTATTGATAATCATTCTTGAGATATTTGGTCTTGTAAGTGTTGTTGGGTCTCTCTTGGGATTTGGAAGGCTCTTTCACCCAACCTTTGTGCTTAGGTAGCTAGTGACTGCATACAAGTGGGAATCCATGTATGATTTTGGCATCGGTAAATGATACATAAGATGGTAATCATGTGCTAAGAAAGAGGCAAGCCTTTCTCCACTGGCACTGCTAAGAGTCATTGTCTTGTTATCCATATGTGAGAGTATCTAGCCGAAGATGTTTGCACATGGAAAAATTGGGTACATGCATGCAATCTTGTGTAATCCTAACCCTTGGGCATTGATGTACACCTACCAATCTTCAAGATATAATTTGAAGCTTTTTGCTGAGAATACCCCATTCACCTTCTTCCATGTAATGTATGAATCTTTCTCTATAAATAGTCGAGTGTATGAGAAAACTAACAAGTTCACTGGAGTACTCTCAACTACCTCTCTATTGTTTCTTTTTGTAGTATCCCTTGAGAAAGATCTCTTGGGAGCCATAGTGATAGTAACTGATCAAGAGAAGTTCTAAAAAATTGTAGTACATATAAGAGAGAAATGCACTCATGGCTAACTCAATAAAAATGACTGACAAATCAAGATCCAGTCAACAACCACAATACTAAGAGGGAAAATTGTGCAATTCCTAGGCTGAGGGAAGAGACTGACCTCATGAACTATGAATTGTGCAGTCTCAGTAGTCAAGGAAGAGGCTTGAGGTTTGATACTATGCAATGCACAGTCTCATACTGGGAAGACTAAGGGAGAGACTACGCATCGTGCAATCTTAGTGGCCAAGGATGAGGCTTGAACCCTGTAACTGCATAATGCACAGTTGGGAAAGCCAGAGACTATGCATTGTGGATTCTTGGAGGCCAGGCATGAGGCTTGAGACTTGGAGTTTTGAAATGCATAATTGAACATGGAAATTGCTGGCCAAGTAAAGGGTAGATCTTCCTAGGAAGGGGATGGGAAAAAGGAAGATTTGAGTGATAGTTCAAGTGAGAGTGTAGATTTGACTAAGGGAAAGATATATAATTGAAAATCAAGTGAAAAATACCAACATGCAAAAGGAAAACCAACATGCATAGGGAGTCGCCGAAACGGTGACCACTAATGGGTGAAAACAAGAAGTTGATGCAACACTTGTAAAAAGCCAACGATGGACCAAACCAACAATTGTATATAATATAAGTTAAAAATCCATAAAATATGAAAAGGAATAAGAAAAACAACACTCATAGAAGCGAAACAACAAAAAGTGACAGAAAGATCGACAAAAGAAGACAAAAGCAAAACTCACTTGGAAAAGTGCCACAAACTCAACTGAAGGCTCCTTGATCTTCTTTGGAAATCTAGATCTCCAAGATTGAATGTGAAAATGATCTCTAGGGGTGTCTATTATATAGATCTAGGCATGCTAAGGTTTATGTTGTGCATGCCTAAAATAAAGGAAAAAGTGACACTTGGTGGAAAGTAAAAAATAACAACTTGTGCCACTCTTCGAGAAACTAATTATTCAATCCCTATTTTCTAGGGATAAATTTTTCACTTTTTGATTTTTTCTTATTTGAGAAACTGGCCATTCACACTACTAAGAAGGATTGTGCCAATCATAACCACAACGGACCTGACAACTCCTTAGCTCAGTGACTTGTGCAGTTTCTAAGGGCAGGGGAAGCTTTTGCACAATTTTTGAGCTCAAGGTTGGCTTGCTTCTCTAGATTGCACAATTCAAACCCTCATGTTTGGCCTTCATTCCAAGATTGCGCAATTTATAAAGGAGAGACCCACAAAGTTGTAAAGTCAAGACAAGAGATGTCTTGTGTTTAAAAAGGTTCAAATCGGGATAAAAAAGAGACATCACAAGCACTGCATGAAATGATAAGTCTTAACATGGCATGCATACTTGATGAAAGTGAATGTTGAGCTCTTGTAGACAGAAGGGAGGCTCCAAAATGAAAGCATGGACAAAATTTTGGAGGGTGGTTATAGCAGCTACAACACTTGTCGTCACACTGGTATCACTCCAACTCTCTATATGGGTCTTAACTGATGTTAAATAGGTCCAAATCTTCAAGAAGTATTATTCATTTCATTGATCACCCTAGCTTCTTTACTTAGCTCGAGTTAAAGATATAGTCCCTACCATTCTCTTCATCGGTGGCACACTAACAAAGAAAAGTCAAACTCAGTTGTTTTGACTGGGGTTGGGGAGTATATAGATACATAAGCGAAAAAGGATTGTTAGAATCTTGGTTTTCATTTTTGGTGTTTCTTCCTTGCTAGTAGGCTTAGACAGTAACCTGACGGAATCACTTTAGGGACACAAACATTGCTCCACTGTCAGCGAGCCTAGACAGTACCTTGACATAGTTGCTTGCTTTACCTCCCTGCGCAAGAAGCCTTTCTCTTGTTTCACCCTTTATTTATTTATTTTGGCATTTTATTCATAGAACTGTGCATATGCACTTATTGATTCCATGGGGAAAAAGAGGGATCCCGACTTATTGAGAGCAGAGAAGGTTGCCCCTTCAGAGAAAGATATTTATACACCTCTGAAATAAAGTTCACTTGTGTTTCTTCCCCTCCTTACTCTACTCAACTTACATGTCAAGGAAAAATAAGACAATCATTAAAACCGATTAGAGTAGGTGGTACTAGTTAGATATTCAATAATTGTGATTCCACTACGATTCTATCCGAGAAAGAACATATTTTCCATCAGGGTATCATTGACTAAAAGGTGAAATATCCACACAAAGAGAGGGAATAAACATATAACCAAGTATTGACAGTAGCACAATTTCCTCTTAAACTTCACCATGCTTTCTTTGAAACCAAACACGGTATGATGTGGAATTTATTTGCAACGGAAATAATAAAGGGAAGGGTGGAAAGCAAATGAAACGAAGAAAAAAAAAACAAAGGAACAAACAAAATTACCCCTTCTCCTAAGCTAACCGAGAAAAGTGTAGGAATTTACAGGGTAAGTTCCTCAGAAAGAACACCAAAGGACACTGCTCACAAACAGATCACATATCAATACACCAGTATTTTGACGTGGTTAAAACCCTGAAAGAGGGAAACAGTCCACGACCTGAGCAACAAGGCCAACAACAAAGGAAAGGTCAGGACGAGTATGGGTTAGATACAAAAGTTTGCCTACAAGTTGACGATATAAGGTAGCATCAACTTCAGGGGAAGTACAAGTGACTAAAAGTTTGGCTCTAGACTGAAAGGGAGAAAGGGCTGGCTTACAATCTTCCATGTGAAAATGGCGTAGAAGATCACAAGCATACTTGGACTGGGAAAGGGAAATACCTTCCTTGGATTGCAAGACTTGAAGACCAAGAAAATAATGTAAGTGTCCTAAGTCTGTCATTTCAAACTTCTTTGTAAGGTTGGACTTCAAATGGTTGATAAGGTTGGGATCACTACCAGTGAGGATAAGATCATCAACATAAAGAACAAGAATGATAAGAGAACAACTTCCTGAACTCCAACCATAAATCGAAGTTTAGTAAACTTCGCCTCTGTGAGAGCCTTTGTAAAGATGTCTGCAACTTGATCATCTGTTGAACAATATTGCACTTCAAGAACATGATCATGAATGAGCTT
>APFE030171006.1:0-16900 GCA_000404065.3 Pinus taeda
AACATAGTCATCATTACTAGTACAGTTTCATCAATAAATTCCAGTGACTTGTACCCCAAAATGGAACTAATCATGTATGCAAGATCTACACCTAGTTGATTGAGGTAGCCATCAAAAATAGGAGGGTGCAGCACAGTGTCAGAGTTTGTAATGAACAATTGGTTGAGCTTTAAGATTTGTGCATCTGTTAGTATCTTAGCCCCTTGGTTGATCAAGTCCATTAGAGACAAGGGGACCAATTTCTCCTGGGTCTTGAACTGCAGCATCTCTCTAATGGCCTCAGGGGTTATGTAGAATACCACTGAACCTGTAGGGTCAAGCACAACCCTTTGCATGGGGTCATAACAGACAGCACATAGATGAATCAGGTCAGGGAATTGGTTGACCTGAGGGAGCTTGAATATTGGGAGGAAGGAATCCCAAATGCCTAGTATGTCTGTCCCATCCTTATGTTTAGCTTTAAGCTCATTCAGCAGGTGAAGGTGGAAATTGCACTTTGATGAGGAGTCCTCTGAGATTTGGTAGTCAAGGTCTGCCAAATCCTGCCACTCCAGTTCTCTCTGAGGGGCATTTAAGGGAGCAACATTGAGGGCAACTAGTGCAACTGGAGTCTCCATGGTTGTTTGGATTCTGATTGGTAAATAAACTTATGTTTCTTAGGCCGGAAGAGCACTGCCTGAGTGAAGAGGAAAATTGAAAATGCAAAGAAACAGGGCAAGTCCACAGCAATTGAAATACTGTTTTAGTTCCTTGAGAAGGCAAGTTATAGTGTCTAACAGACCTTTCTCAGTAATTGAGTGCAGGTTACGGGTTCTATTTCACGACTGTGCGAATGAAGAATGCAGGTTCTCACTGAAAATTCAGTCTAAAAAACAGCTTGGCTAGTGAAATTCGACCGTCAATTTTTCAAGAGGGAGCTGCGTGTAGGTAGTTTTCTGGTGAATTTAAGGGTTTTCTGTGCTTAAAGTGATTTTTAGCATTTACAGAGAAAAACTAGGTTTCAAAGGAGTTCGCACAGACAAATACCTGGTAAATCGATGGCCTGGGTCGACACAGCAGGTGGGTAGGCGCGCTGAAGATCTCCTGTTTGTTTCGAGCAGGTTGGTGAAGTTTGGTCGTGAAACGCATGCAGAGAGCGCAGCAATGTTTTTTGCAAAAAGTGCAAAAAACGCGCAAAATTCGACAAAATATGGCTTTTTCGGGTCACTAGCGCCTTTTTTAAATGACATCAGCATGACGTCACCGGGTGGGTCCGGGTTAGATGACGTCAACATGACGTCATCAGGTGACGTGGCAGCCTATGACCGGTCCACGCGGGAGGTGAGGTGGCGGACAGGTGGACCAGTGGTGGGCAGGGCGCGCGGTCGTGGCGCTGACACAGGCGATGAGAGGGCGCTGACGTCGGCAAACAGGTGGCGCGATATCGAACCACCTCCTATACGGCGAGGAATCTGTCAGAGGGGGCTCTGATGGATTTTGGAGGTGACGCGTGGACCCCGCATGACATCAACGTCTGACAGATATCGGATGATATCTGTCGGACGTCGGGGCCGCTCCGAAATTCACGTCGACTGTCGGATTAAAGGAGCTCGATCGGACGGTTATCGGGTCAGGCATCTGCACGGAGGATACGGTTATCGGGCAGGGTTTAAAATAATAATTTTCCTTGGAACTTGCGCCCGGCGGGACCCTTTGAAACATTAAAGGATTTGATGGTTTTGCAATGTATTTCTTCGTTAAATCACATATAGCCGCAAACTTTGGAAAAGGGCGGAAACTATGGTTTATAAATGATTTATTTGAAAAATCACTCGGGGTATCAAAACTTAGGATAAGAGGGTTTTTTGATGAAATTTTCATGTAAACAGCGGAAATGGGTCCCGACCTTAGGATAAGGCGGGGAAAGTGGGTTTTTAGGCATTTTTCGCTTTTGAGCGGGTATAAGGGTAAAAAAGGGGTTTTTCCAAGGTTTTTAGGGAAAAATGAAGGATTGAATGGGCCAATGATTTTTGGGGAGATGAGAGGTTAGGCTTGGGTTCTTGAGCTTAACCAGGTGTTAATTCAATTCCCTAGTAGTGAACCATATGGCTATAATGCCAAGGAGGGGGTACTTATACAATGCTTAGGATTTATACACCATGGTGTTATAGTAGTAGGGAAAGGGAAACATAGGGAGCTAGATAATAAAGGTTAGAGGTTAATATGGAGGGAGAAGGTGAATGAAGGGTGATATTACTAAGTTTTCTTGAAAACAAATTAGTTTAAAGAGTAGATCAAAATGAAAAGAACTTTACACAAGAAATGTGGCTTCTAAGGCCATAAGAACCAACATAAAACCTTGAATCTCTCTTATAAACACATCTTGTGAAGGGAGGTTAGTAATGAGTGATGAATCAGGAAAAAGGGAAGTTAGACATGCTTCATTATTTTGTTTTCCTTGTATTTGACTGGCAAAGTTTCAGTTTGAAAGGAACATCACTTCTGCAAACCCCATCTACCTACCCAACTATTTTGCCTAGCATTTTTTGTTTCTTCTTGGAGGGTGCACTTGGACTTGCAAACCCTTTATGTGCCTTTTCTTTTCCATTGGCTTTTTCCTTTGATTTCCTATCTATCACTACCCTTATTTCTTTCAAGGCCCCAGATTAAGCAGTTGGGAACCTTAGTTTCTCTGCCTAACTACTGATCTGCCAAGATTAAACAGTTTGGACAGATTTATTTCTCTATTCTACAACAGAAATTGAAACATGGCATGATCCAGATTAGACTATTGGACCATCCATCAAAAACTTTAATAGACATGAAGGCATGTACACACCTTGTTTTTCCTTGAAAATATGGGATATTTGTACCAGCAAAGCAGAGCATATTTGGCATTTGAATTTGCCAATCATGAAATATGAAACCTATTGGTATAGGTATCCAACACACCCCATCAAATAAATTGGACTTGAAGACAATCACAATCAAGTCTTTCATCCCACTTCAACCAGCAGGAGATTGTCAAGCATCAAAACAAGCAGCAGTCAGCAGTAAGCATTAGAGTAGCCAGGTGCAGTAAGTGAGGCCTTCAAGTTTCTAGTAGCATTACAGTAGTCAGCAGGTCAGTAGGCAGGCAGTTAGTGGGTCAGCAAGCTTCAGGCAGACAAATGGCGGGTTTGGTTCTCTTTTTTTTTGCTTCCAAGAAAGAGAACCAAGTGCCTTCACCGAAACAAGGTAGAGAAAGTAGGATGTTCACCGAATGTTCTCTCTAATTACGCTTCCCTCTTCCTTTAGAGCATCATGTCAGGGTTGGGTCTTGGGGGTGTTCTTATTCAGAACAAATGATCCAACAAAGTATGATTGAGCCTAGAACGAGCCTTGGGCATATAGCTCAGACGGTAGAGCATTGGGCTCTTAACCTAATGGTCGCAGGTTCGAGTCCTGCTATGCCCAAAGGGGGGTGCTCATCAAAAAACGGCGACCAGCCACTCGTAAGTGGAGCCCAGGGACACAGCCTTTATCTGTGGCCCCACCTTTAAAAATATGGAAACACATAACCTATGACAAACAACATTAGAATGCAGTAGCCCGTAATGGTTTTAAACTTTCTGCCTGGGGTAGGAATGGCATTAAGCTTCCACATCATATTAGTCCGTAGTTTCGTTTTTAACACTTATTCAAGTTCGAGGTGGTCATTATATTTTGGTTCAAGTTTGAGGTGGTCATTATATTTTGGTTCAAGTTCGAGGTGGTTGCTATATTTTTATATTCCATTCTCGTTGGTTTCTAGTTCCAGTGGTTTTCATTCAGGTAAGGCTCAAAAGATTGAGTCATTGTTCTGGAATAATTTTTACAAAAAGCTTGAGGATTTGATATCTAGTTATCAAGCTTCTAAGGTGAATCTCTATCGTGATGAGGTGATAAGGTTGTTGATGGGCCCCAAATCAATCCTTTTGAAAGAGGGAGCTTTGAGGAGCCAGGAATATTTGTTGTCTTTTCGGATCATAAATTCATTTATCCTTCTGAATCTGCTCCAGCCAACAAGGGAAGATTTGGTTAATGATTCTGATTGGGTGAATGAGCCTATTCCTGGTATGGTTCTTAGAAATCTATTAATAGCTATGGTTCCTGAGGATAAAAAAATAGATATGGAAAAATGGGAAAAAAAATTAGTTGAGACTGTGACCTATTACGAGGTATATGTCAATACAATGTGCGATTCAGCGATGCCTGAAAAAATGGTGAGGCGTTATGCTGATAAGTTGAATCATTTTCATTCAGCTCTCAAGAGCTGGGAATATCTCAATTGTAACTACAGTGTACAATATTAAGCATGAATAGAAATACAAATACAATGAATACAATTACCGATTTCTTATTCCAGGAGTATATGATCTGTTTGAACGATCTCATAGAGAGTGAACACTGCCAACATCCATATGATGGGTTGAGGATAGCCAAACTCAAATTTAGATCGCCATACCTGTGATGCACGGACTTTGAAGTGATTTCATTGGTTGTCATGCAACTTTTAATTAAGTACGCTTACCATCCTAGGTTATCCTATGGGAACTTTACGATAGGTTATGTCATGAAAATCCAAACAGGAGATGTTTCCTATAACGTCGGGAATGTTATTTCATTAAATGATTCTAATGGTAAAGTTATTCCTAATATGGGCGTCTATGAGCAGATTTGGAAATTAGAAAAGAAAAACACAAAGGATTATGACAAAGAGGTTCTATCAGGGTTATTCCTTCGAGTGTATTATGTTGGTAGGCTTGAAAAAGAGTCCCCTCTGAGCAACAAGGAAATTGATACCAAACTTATGGAATTAATTCATTCCAGCATAGATGGTGGTTTACCACAAGTAGTGAAAGATATGAGTGTTAAGAAGCGTGGTTATCCCGGGCATTTACCAGCACTCAAACCTATGAGTAAGGAAAGGCAGCCTTTCATTGTAGCCGATATGGAGACTGTTCTCGTCCAGAAGGTTCATGTCCCTTACACAATAGGTTTCTTGGTTGTTAAGCCAGGTGAACCAGATTCTTCAATTGAAACAAAATTCAGTGAGGATTATGCCTTTTTCTTACCATAATTTGAAGAAAGTAGTCATCACATGTTGTCACAATTTATAGAGCATTTAGCTTTGGTTGATGAGAAAAGGAAGATTCACATTGTTTACTATCATAACTTCTCACAATTCGATGGTATTTTGTTAATGAAATATTATGCTTCTCGTGGGGATAAGTACACCATCAAACCACTTCTAAGGAACCTTAGGCTTTACGAGTTAGTGGTTTATCGGGATACTGAGGTTCTGTTATCTTTCAAAGATTCGTTAACTCTGCTCCCAGGTAGTCTGGATACATTGGCTAAAACTTTATGTCATCAATTAGGTCCTAAAGGCTCCATCTCACATGACGAGGTGCAAGTGTCGAATCTTAAGAATCTTAGAAAACAATTGGTATCTTATCTTGAAGAGGATATTCATCTATTAGGTGGGGTTATGCGAAAAGCGTAAGAGATTTATTGGACTAAATACAAAGTAGATATCACCATTTTCTTGACATTGTCAAGGCTATCTCTTAGCATTTTTCGTATGAGCGATTTCGATCCAAAGAGTTGGCCCATCCATATACCAAGTCGGAATGAAGACACATTTATTCAGTGTGGGTACTATGGTGGCCATGCAGATGTGTATATTCCATATGGGAAGAATTTGTACTACTATGATGTGAACTCCTTATATCCATAATTCATGAAAACATGTAATATTCCAGGTGGAGTACTTGTCTGGCATGGTGATTTGGAAGGCCAGGAATTGTCCAACTTGTATGGCTTTATTGAGGCTTATGTAGTGTGTCCTCGTACCATTACGCAACCTTTCTTACCCTATAGGGATCATCATGATACTTTACCATTTCTAACAGGTAAATTCGTAGGTGTCTATTATAGCGAAGAGTTGAAATTTGCATGAGACTTGGGTTACAGAATTATACCCCTAAGAGGCTACTTGTTTGAGGAAAAGACAAGTCCTTTCGATAGCTTCATATCTACCCTCTTCTCCAATACACAAGAGGCTAAGAAAAATGGTGATGATGTAATGGCATATGTCTACAAGATCCTAATGAACTCGTTGTATGGTCGATTTGGCATAAACCCAGAAAGTATTATCACAGAGGTTTGTAGTAGGGCCAGATACGATGAATTGATTCGGAGGACAAAATTGATATTTGGTGACAAGCTTAGCGATCATTACTATATTTTTAATTACATTATAAATACAGCAAATGTCTCCAACTCATACTGGAATCCACCTAAGATCTCGGCTATTCAATTGTCTGCAGCTATTACGGCATGTGCTCGTATTCATATGTACCAATACATTTCCAGAGATGACTGTTACTACACTGATATTGACTCAGCCATTCTAGGAAGCCCTCTTCCAGAAGAAGAAATCTCATCCATGGAATTGGGTAAGCTAAAGCTGGAGAACTTTGTCAAGGATGGTGGTATCTTCTTAGCTCCTAAGAGTTATATCTTAAGAAGAGATTTAGAAGCTGGTGATATAATTAAGCACAAGGGTCCTGCTAAAAACTTAGTCACTACTGGATGGTTTGAGTCACAATTGGCTGATGTGTCTCAAACTCAGCAAGTCATCTTGGACTCTCCCTTCCGAATATATTTGAAGACCCTAAACATAATAAAAAAGGAGAGCCTAGTCACCCTTGGAATCAAAGTGGATACCAAAAGGGACCCAGTCTTTAATAAGAACGATGTATGGGTAGCAACACAACCTAAGGATGTAATAGACTTTGGAGGTTAGGAAAGCACTATTCTAAAATATGAATTGATGTTTTAGCAAGAGCAGATTGATAGTCTTATTAAGATTAATGAGGGGTTGTTTAATCAAATTAAGATTTATGAGGAGCAAAATGATCTGATTAATAGTCTTCAGGAGTGGTTGGATAGATTGATTGATCTTAATCAAGAGAAGGATGATTTGATTAATAGTCTTTAGGAGCAGCGTTGTAGGGATAAGCATTCTAAGAAGGTTGATAAGCCACCTCCGTAAGTAGCTTGGTTGCTAGATACAACATGGTAGCATGGGTACCTCCTTGTTGAAGTTTCAGCTAATCACTTTCACGTAAGTCACTATCATAAGTGAACTCCCTACAGTGATAATACACCTTGCTTTGACTCATTCCCTCCTAATTGATAGCCCAGTGAAAAAGCCCTTACCCTCGAAAGTGCAAGACCTCCAGAACTTACCCTTCTTTGAAAATAGATGTTAAATTATATAAGATCAATTATGTAGTGGTTTTAGAAAAGATATATTATATACACTACATGGCATAAGGCCTTTCAATCTCTCCTTTAGGGATGGTGGGTTGAGACCAACCCTCGATGTGATGGGAAAGAAAGATAGGAGGGAAGGGTATACAACGCCCTTTCAATCTCCTTTAGGGTGCCCCCGGCAAGGCTTGATTGTTAAGGAGAGGGATAGAGATTGAAGGGACATAGTCGCTTGTTTGCGCCCCTTCTTATTAATTTAGTGGCAAGGGGTTGATACCATTGATCCATTCCTACTCATAGTTGAATGGAAATGACATATGCCCCACCACCCCATAAGCATCAAAGAAAGCAGGTAAGGTCACAGGTGAGGTTAGACCTTAAGAAGGTAGGTGAGATGTGCAGGTAGGTTAGGAGGGTTGGGTAGGTAGGTAGGTAGGTAGATAGAGATATAGGCAGGCTCAGTTAGTTGGCATAGGATCTATATCTACCATGGGTACGTTATGCCATCAATCTGCCCTGATGCCAACGCCCTTGAACGCCCTTTCATAGGTTATTGGCTGGTGATAAGAAATATGCCTCTCCCTCATCCTAAGGTTGGTTAGGAAATCTAACTTCCTCGCTCTTATGCCTCTCCCTCGTCCTAAGGTTGGTTAGGAAATCTAAGGGAAAAGTCAGCTTGATCCAGCAAGCTAATGGAATATGGTTGAGAGGGGAACGATTGGTACCCAACCCTTCCTTCTAGCTTTCCTAGTTGGTGTGGGCTACATTATATCTAGGGTCCAGCCCAGTAGTGGCTTCACTACCACCTCGATCAGCACTAGTAGTGCTTTTGCACCTCTTCCCTTTCGAGAGCTAGTTGGATTACCCTAAAGTATAGGCAGTTGATTCATAGGTCAATGGTAGCAGTTGTTTCAGTTGATCCAAAAACAAACATAGACCAGGGAAGCAAGAAGGGAGCTCTTCACTACCTTGACAGCCTAAATGTGATTGGAGAATTGTAACACCTTGCAAGACTTCCAGACCTTCCTTAGCCAAGTATTTGAATGGCTGGCTAGATGGTTGTATGGATGGGGAGCTTTATTGCTAGATGGATCAAAATTTGGAGCTTAAGCTGGAGAAGCTGGATGAGATGGAGGTGCTAGAGGAGCTCGATGGATTGAGATATAAATCTTATATATGTTACACCTAGAGCTTAAGTGATAGATAGATGCTTACTTGCTAGAATCTCTATTTTCACTTGTATTTATTGATATGCAACAAACCTGCCCACCAACGACCTTAGCCCTTGGGAACAGGCACACCTACCTGCTGATCTATTACTACTTGCCCATTTAGATATAGATATATCTTGCTTATACTTACGCTAATCATAAGACCTAGGGACTTTGGAACCGATAGGACATAGTCCCTGCTTACTCGCCACTTACAGGGAACCCCGTAACCCCCCTTGCCAACCTTAGCTAGGGACAAGGACCACCAATAACAACTAGAAAAAGACCAAGAGGATAGGCCAATCAGTTCAGGACCACCAGGGCAGGATCACCACAATCCCACTAGGCCAAAAAACATCGGCCTACACACTAAATAGTACACCTCCTGGGCTCCCACCTGTACACCTCTCATGGGACTACGAATGTTACCTGGAACTAGCTCACCCACTTGGCTTGGATCCTTTAAACCACTTGGATGGGACTACTACCTTCACACACCTAGCCATTGACTCTGTTCACCCACTTGGATGGGCTACTTGGCTTGGCCTTGGATACCAGGATGCTTGCTAGTTGGAATAATGAAGAGGTAGGTTTTTATCTAATATGAAAAAAAGGAAGGGGAGGGAGGGACAAGCATGAGAGAAGGAAGGTGGTGCTTATTGTTGGATAATAACGTCTATAATGCAATCATTACTTATGTGATGTTCAATGTTAAGGATATTGAAAGAAGTGACATTCAGTGAAGTCTATGTGATGGATATAGGAAGGAGAGATACATTGAGATTGATTGATTAGATTGATTAGATTGATTGCCAACAAATATATATATACCGGTACCTATAACGATACCTGATACTCTCTATGATACCGATCTCAATACAAATCTATATAGCTTATAAATCCATATAAATCTATACCAAACTAGATAAAGAAAGATAGACAGATAGAAAGAAGTGAAGTGATGTGATGTTAAAGAGCCGAAGCGGTTCGCTGAGTGAATAAGAAAGGGATGAAGCTGAGCGAACTAAGAAAGAGATGAACAAATTAAAGTTGATTGAACAACCAATGTGAGAAAAGAAAGAGCGAATGGATCGAAACTGACCCGAGTGAGTGAGTTAGGGAGGGGAGATGCATAGATGCTGATTTGAGGATTCTGGGTTGGCCAGTCTTCTTCTTTGGCTGGCCAGGAGGAGCGGACAAAAGGGACAGAAGTGAACTAGTGTGAGGTGGTGCATCACCTGAAAACCCATGCATGAAGTGTTCCCACTAAACAGAACTGGACGGATACACAGACAGCCTGAGATACCTCCATCCTCAGACTTCACCTTTAGCCCTCTTCCCTAGGCCCTAGACCCGAGATCCTCTCCCTATGGTCGAGCCTTCTTAGGCATCCTCTTCCATCCATCCTTTAAGTCCATCCTTCAACTCCATCCTCTGCTAGCCATACCCCATCCAGCCTCTTCCTTCACCTCCATCCATCCTCTGCCAGCCATCCTCCATCTAGCTTAGGATTGATGTAATGAAATAGAAAATATATGCATTGAAGAAGGGTTGGGTACCAACGTGTGGATAAAGTAGCGATAAAATGCACGCAAATGTCCTATCCCTTTTGGTTGAGCCTGCTATATCAGAAATAATTTATTGTATAAAAAAGGTGTAGTGTAGTCTGGTTAGCGCATCTGTTTTGGGTATAGAGGGTCATAGGTTCGAATCCTGTCACCTTGATGCGAAACTAACAAATCACAATCATGTTCAAACCTACTTGATTCATTTGCTCCTCAAAGGACCGTTTTCTTTCATTATTCAGTTAATATGAGGGGAAGGGGATGATCATTTGTAGAACTTAGAACTCCTCCTTTTAGGGACTCGAGCCTATGAAAATCTCTCGACGAGTGACATTGAGGGCATGGAGCCATGGGCTGCAAAGAAAGATGAAGGATAGAGACTATGTCACAACCGAGGATTGGCTATGATATAATGATATGGACATAGACATGCACCACAAGAAGACCCTTCATCTAGGGAGAAGAGTGTTACAAGGAACATTTATGCATGACCGAGAAGGGAAGAGCCCCGCATGAAGTCACGATGATGCAAGAAGGACACACAGCACCAATGTGAACTCCCAAATGAAAATCTTATGGTTGTCGGACTAGAGTGCACATGTCATCGGATCATCCTAAGATCTGACGTCCACATTCGATGGACCCTTGAGGGAGTACGGAAGAGGGATAAGCCCTTAAAACCCTACAACAATGAGCAATTAACGCGTATCAAGGGACTTTGAGGCCCATGAAAGGGAGGAAAAGAGCCTATGTGATGTTGAAAGTGGGACCTGAGAGGAAACATGGCATCATTGCACACTTTATGGTTGAGTTTGCTGTCAGAGCGAAGTGGGTTGCGCAGGACGTCTAATCAAGGCCTGATTGGATGGTCCACGCTAACATATTCGTTCCACTCATATCAGGTCACTTATATTCATTCCATTCATATCAAGTTTCACCCCGAAGCGTATTGGATATCACTTCCTTCCCGATAATAGGTCAGCCAGTGCGCCACCTTCCCCTCATTCCTACCAGGGAAAGGTTGAACCAGGATGAAAGGGATGCCCTATTTCTTTATTTAAGGTCCTCCAATGCGTCACCATGAAGGGTGCTCTCTCTTGATTCCACTCCACCCAAATAGAATAACACAAGTGTGGCACTCCTACCAGATTCATTCTATAGTGGCCCTTCCACTCAAGGATCCACCCCTTCCCTTGAATGGATCTCTGCATTCTATTGTCTCTGACCCTACTCTTGCTACCTACCATGGTATCTTTAGATATGCTTCTTATTTCTGCAGTTGATACGGGCGGGGCAGATAATCCAATGCCTTCGGTGGTTTGGTTCTCCCATATCTCACGCTTCCTATACCCTTAATTTGGAGATTCACTCACTATTGATGTAGCTCTCCTCCCTGCTATCGGGCTTACTTGCACACCTAGAATGTTCGAGCTTGAATCTAGCCTGAATCGAATCTCCTTTTGGAATTCTTATTATTTCTCTAGCCTCCTAGGTGCAATCCCCTATACTTCTTCTTCAACTCACGCCAAGATTCGATTGAACCAGTTCCCCCTCCACCAATTATTGACTCCCACCTAGGCACCTTTGATACCCCAAAACTGGCCCTCAATGCGGATCCTCTCTCTACTCACCCTGATTTACATAGGTACGATCTGTGGCTTTGTGATCCCTCTACCAACAAATCCCGGGTTCACTATGCACTGGCACGTACTTCTTCAGGTAGCAATAGGAATCAATTCATTCACCACCCACTGCCCTTTGATTTGGACTGGTATCCCTTCTCCGTCAGACGGTTCCTTCCCACGGTGCTATGTTCCCTATGGTACGGGTCCTTTATGATTTACCCTTATTAATACACAGGTATCCCCCCCTACGCTTATGCCCCTCCCACTATCAAGCGGGCTCACTACTGGCCCTTTCCCCTTTTCCTTCAAACACATGTCCTATCTCTGTTGTAGCTGTAATCTAAATGGGGTTTTTGCGATCGATGCCCATTCGAGTGGAAGCAAAAGATTAGTGTCTCATCTAGTCAAGAAGTTTCATCCTATCTTCATTTGGCTAGTTTCATTCATTCATTAGTGGCATTATAACTATCAATCATAGCTCGGTGGACTTTCTCTTTTGAGCGAGGTGAGACAGAAAAAGGAGAGCAATTAATAGAGGCTTTGGAGCTTAGGGATCTTAGTTCTTCAAGCTCAGTCATTGGTATGGTCATTCGAGTCATTTCGTTATGTCGATCCTCCTTAGACCGTATGCCATCCCTCCCATTGTATTCCCTAGGAACCTCTGAATATATCACTAGACCAACCCTTATTAGATTGTCTTTATTGCCTGTATCCGTTGTGCAGGTGACGAGATGATGGAACCAACCGCATTAGGAGAATGAGCCAATTCCTCCCATGCATTCGATAGTGAAGATATTTCTCCCAACCCGTACTAGAGATAGCTGCTCCGACAATGAGATATTCTATTGACACTTCGTACTACCCATACCCCTATGCTCTCAATAAGGATTCAAATAAATGATTGGCAAGTAACAATTCAGAGAAGGACTTATCCCCTGCTGCACTAGTAAATTATTACTATGATACCTCCCACTAAACCTACCGAATAAGCTCTACCTATTGACCATGAGAAAGATACGAGAAAGATATAGGCGTGATGATTGAGAAAGCTTGGGTGCGATAGTAGTTTGAGTGGATTTGAGGGAGATGGAAATGGATACGATGGATAAATAGTCCCCGTTGGTGCACCTGATCCGATAGTTGTTGGGTTCTCCATTCCAACCGATAGGAAGGAAGAAGCCCCTGTTGTTTCAAAGTACTATTGCCATTGACCAAGTACGATTGATGGGAGAGATTATATATGCTTGGAATGGTTTAGAAACATAGATTATCTAAGGGTTAGAGGAGTCCTACCTCGGCAATAGGAGGAATATACTAGTTTGACCGAGAGAATGAGATGGATGCCACTAGCGATAAGGAAATAATGTTCCCAAGCTCCCTACGGTACTGACAGATCCCACCAACCTTAAGAATATGCCCATCTACTCTTATTCTCTCCATTTGTTCTCTAGTTGCTGGTAATGTTTCCCTTCGTAGCTAGGTGAACCCAATCCCCGCCTACCAATATAGGTGATGGTTTAGGAGATGGAGGAAGATTGCTCAGTAGGTTAGTGAGAGTGCTTTCACTGAGTTGCATAGGTACAACCAGCTACTAGGGAGTGAGTTTAGCTGAGCTCAATGGGGGCAATCTCCAGCTTTTTCGTATGCCTTGCTTGCTTGGCTTGGGGAGAGAGAATTGTATTCGTCACTCGACCGGAGAGGGAGATGGCTATTAAGGAGATATGCTTTCAATCTCAGGAAATGCAGAAAATGTCGCTGTCTTTTTCATAGGACCTCATGCATAAATGTAGATCCTGAATTATTGCTAATGGGTTGAGGAAGCTATGGAGTCACTCTCGAGGGTTGGTGCCTATTGAATGGATTCATTGAGTAGGTGGGCCAAGTGCTTGATGCAATTGATAATGTCATGGTGAAGCATATACAATGGCTACCAAGTTCCAGAGTTTGCTTTACCACTGGGTGAGCGACGAGATCAATATCATAGTCATTTTTCATCCATATCATACAAATTGAGAGGGAACGATGGAGGGAGAAGCTAGAATTCATTTCGTTCAGATATTGATTGGTCCTAGTTCGACATGGGGTATTTACACATCATTGGTTCCCTTCATATATGTGTTGATCTTTCCATCAGCTACATCCTATCTGACCCTACCTTTGGACCCGTATCCTGTTCGTACACAATCAACGGAGGTTCAACAACATGTGTTACTATGTCTCCAATAGATGCTCTTACTTAGTCTTTCCCTTCATAAGTTATACTATTACCCCTCCGCCGAGATAGTTTTTAATTGGTCATTTGGAGGCCCACTATCCTATGAAAGGAATTCCTAAGGGGGCTATATCAATATAGCCTACACCAATGATTTGAAGTTGAAATTTCACCTATTTCAGTTCCTCTCCCTTATGGTCGAGCGGCCTGATGGCACCTTATGGTTAAGCAACTCAAGTTCCTTTCCCTCTCCTTAACAGTCGACCAATGGCGGCCTTTTAGTCGAGCGTTACTCACTTTTGGGACCCCTCCCCCCCCCAAGAGAGTTGCTCATCTTAGTTACTTATTTGAGAGGGGCCACTTGCCTCTCCCATTGTCGAGATTCGCAGGCTCACCCTCACCCTGCCAGGGGCACCCTCTCCTTTTTGGTTACCTATTTTTTATTAGTGAAAGGATTTTTTGTTGGAGTAAGCTTAGATTGATGCTTCCAGGACCGCTAGTTTCACCTTGGCTACTACCTGTTGAACTTCCTTCATAGCATAGATACATACATACATATGGGTTTGCCCTATTAATTCTACTCACCATAAGCAGGAGCCCCCACTCAACATCCAAGGGGAAGGCCTAAGGGGCGATCATAAGAAGCGGTACCACCACTAGGGTAGGGACCAACTGAAGGGTCTAATTTGTACTTCTACCTTTGATTTGGGGGGGATACTACCACCATAGAGATAGGGAATCAGTAGACTACCAATAACACTTCAATGAAAGCATAGCACGCAGGAGTCGAACAACCTAGATAGAAGGTCTAAGAGGCAGGGTGCAATGTGAACAAGTTTGATTTTCCTGAGTCAAATAGGTAGGGGTTCAGAATAAACTCAATAAATCCACTGATGAATGATCGAATTAATCGAATGAGGAACAATTGTGTATATAATGATATTTACGCCACATTCTTGCAACAATGAAGTTGTCAAATGATCAATTAAGGGAAGACTAAATCTAACTAGATCCCAATAAAGAAACTAGGAAATGGAGGAATTGACTGGTACCCACCTCACTCATGTTTATGGGAAACATTCTTAGTCAAATGATGCCAACTTGAACATTGGATCGGAATGGAACTACCTACTATTTTCATAAACTCACATTATGACTAGCGGATTCTTACCTCTCCCGATATTTCAGAGGATCCAAAGGTAGAGCACAGTAGAAGCAATGCTTCAACTAATTGAAATGGTTATGAGCCCTCACATAAACTCGCTACACATGGACAATGTTAAGGGGATGTGGGTGGATAGTTTTATATGGATATGGAGGAGGCTGAAGGTGAGGACACTCATGGGAACATTTCAAGTAGTCCTCCTCCATCATCATCACCCTTAGAAAACCTCTCACTCATGGCAAAGATTGAGCATCTTGCACAGGATCCCATGCATTGCCAAGTGATGTTCCAAATCTACTAAGAGCACACATACATGGTCTTCATCCTTTTGGAGGCCACTCAAGAATTAGTTATTTGGCTCCACTAGTTGGAATGACTACAAGCAGAGGCTGAGGCCCAACCATTAGATCGATCCAACTGATCCATCACTAGTGGTTGGCCACTTAATTGGATGTGGGCCATTGGCCATACCACCTATCCTGTGGAACTGCAGTAGTGGTCCACCTCGTAGTTGGTTCACATGATGCAGATCACTGGGGTGAAGTTTAGAAGTGGATATCTCATGTGGAGTAGGACTAGGAAGCATTGAAGGTTTTCAATCAATAGTTATAAGCTCAACTCATTGAGGTTGTTGCAAAAAGTGATCATTAATAACATACCCACTAGCAGTCCAAATAGGAAGTGGAACATGTCTAGGTATGGTTGGAGGGAATGTGGCTAGAGTTGCAAAAGAAAATCCCTTACTGCTAGTGACTGTTTACACCTCCCATCTCGAGGAAAGCATGGAGCTATTATGGTCATCATGGAGGAAACTCTATCTAAACTATGAAAATATAGGTTTAGCTAGAAGATGCATAGTTGTAGGGAAGTCAGTATCAATGGGAGCTCATGGACTACTTTCCACATTTGGTTATAGAATGAAATGAAACTAGTGAACACATACACACTCGTACTATGAAAAGTAGAAGCATTTTGACCACTATGCAGGATTGGATGGGGTTTTGATAAAAGAGGTATAAGTTGGTAGAGGAGTTGTAAGAGAGGATAAAGTAGATGCATGCAGATGCCCAATACCTTACAAATCCCCTCAAGAAACAAGCCAAGTACATTGGCATCTAGGCTACAGATGATCATTTAGATGCCTTGCATGAAGCTGCAGTCACAGATAATAAATCCCTATGTGAGTTCCATCCTATGGCCCAATCCACGTATTCGACACTCTAGTAGTTGGACTCCATTGTATATGTAGAGTGGGTGGCCTTGGAGAAGACACAACCATCTAAGCTAGATAGTGAGAAGGCATAGACATTCATTACAGGTGCCTCTATCTTGTTGGGTGATTTGAAATCATGAGTGGAGGAATTTCAATCATTCCATGACAAGGTTGTAGAGGTCATCCCCAAGTGGGCCTCTTCATTTGAAGGATCTACACAACAAGAGGGTTTACTTGAGAGTGATTCAATGACTATCGTTGGGGAAACTACCTATTCGGAACTTATATAATTATTCCTTATGAGGCCTTACGAGGGGCCACTTCATTGTTGAATAAAGGAAGTGGAAGATGGATGGTTAGGAAGAAGCATGAGGATCTACACAGGAGATGCAGAGAAGGTGTGGAAAGGATGTGGTGCAAGTTGACTGACATGGTTATAAAACATCACTAATGCATCGGCATGGATAATGGATCGACCTAGTGATCCTTATCACCTTTTGTCATTTTCTTGATATGCTCAATGTGACCAAATCATTTTGTATCAAATCCCATGAAGTGTAATGGAAAGGGGTTGCTAACGGATGTTCATTGTTGGATGAGAGAACGTGAAATCTGAGGTACGCCCCCC
>APFE030171006.1:39144-58127 GCA_000404065.3 Pinus taeda
AAGCATTCAAGGAAGCAGGCTCGACTAAAAGGAGAGGAGACGGAGGTTTGTCAAGGTTTCCCTCCTATTCTTACATCTTAAGGAGGCGGAGGTTCAGGCTAAAGAACCTCGCCCGATGATCGAGCAAGAAGAAAATGACAAATCTTGTACGGAAAGTAGTCAAAAGAATGAAAGCATAATGACATATGCCCATATATGCATGATCTGCTAAAGCATAATGACATATAGATATTGGAAGCCATTGCTACTCAAGCAAGTCAATCATCTGATTTCATTTGAATGAGAAGGGAATGAATGACTATACTTGCGTGATCCTCTCCTTTTTCCTATTTTTATATCCCTTTTATGGCACCACCCCACCATCCAAGCCAAAGAGGTTCGGTTCTAGTCATATATTTCTATTTTCCATATAGAATATTCCAGTCAAAATGATCCGACGATGGATGATACCTTCGATCTCGATAACTGTTGAAGTCTATAAACAAATGGGTGCTTACTAGCACTTTTCTAGAATCAATTCAAAGCCTCCTTTCGATGCATAGAAGAGTTAGTCTATTGTTGCCAGTTTCTTTCCTTCTTATCTGAGCAAGCATGAGTAGCTCGAGGTGTAGGGGTGTAGGGCGAAACCCCAGCTTGGCAGTAATGTATTTCCGGGGTAGGATTATAACCCAATAGAAGTACGAAGTCCGAGGTAGGCTCTAAGCCCAAAAACTAGCTTCGCGAAGAGAAAGCCAATGTGCCCGTTCGCTTCATAAGTAAGGTCAGTTACAAACCTTCGTCAAAGATTGGACATAACCCAATAGAGTCTGCAACCCTATAGAATCCATTCTAGTCAATCCCCTATGGAATGACAAGGGTCTTTATACATTCGACCAATAGGGAGAGGAAATAAGATCCAAGAAATGGTCAAATGGTCAAAAAAGCAAGCTTTCTCCTGGCTAGTATCCTGAATTCGGTGGGACCAAAGTCGTCAAGGTTAGGACCAACCTTGCTAGGTCAAACACGAAATGGGTTGCGTAGGGGGTTGGCATCAGTAAAGGCAGACATAGAAAAAGCATCTAATGAAAGGCTCTATTCTCTATTTGATATAAAAGAATGCGCAAAAAAGGCCTATGGGGTAACGTATGTCAAGGTGGAATCTTCATAAGAGAGAATCCCCCATATTTTGAGTAAGTAATGCCTAAATACTAAGTGATTGGGCTATTTTGAGTCATACTTTCAGTTAAGGCGCCCCTTAAAAATCGACAATTGCTTGTTGATCACTGGCTTCACTCATACTTGAGTTAGCATAGTAAAATAGTGATTACTTCACTGACGAATCTTTTCTCTGGGTTCTCCTTGATGTCATTATATCATAAATGAGTATTTTTTATACTTCATCTCTGTCTCTGGCATTACCGACTAAATAAAATAGTTTGATCCTAGCTCAGAATAGTGAAAGTGATGGTGAGATTGCTTGTTCGTGAACTAACGTTAATGGGGTGAGGTGGTGAGCGATGGAATATCTATTTCTATTGCTTTTATGTATTTCATGCTTGGCACGATGAATCATTTCAGTAAATATCTATACCTTATTGGCCTTTTTGTTCTTATTCATTTCATGGGGAGGAATCTATTCCCTTGAATGAAGTTCTTATTCCTTGGATAACTATTCGCCTCTCCTTATCTTATTCATTGAGGGGGGGAGGATATCACCTTGAAAGAAATTGATTCTTCCTATTCCTGGAAGGGATATCACCTAGAAGTTCTTATTCTATGGATGTGGGTAAAAGCCTTTCACCTTGATCTATGTATTTTCCTTGATATAACTACACCTTGATCTTGGTCCGCTTGTTCATGTGGCATAGATCGAGTTAGACCCTATTGATTGGACACTATTGATCGGTGGTATGAGATGATAGAAGTAGTCCTAGTTATTCATTCATTCATTCCCAGAGCTATTAATGGTGGGTTAGACCACTTCATGGTTCACACAGCTTGGTTCGTTTAATTGCTTGGGAGTTCTGGTTCACACAACATGGTTTGTTTGATTGCTTGGTTCGGTCAGTTCATTGAATCAGTAAAGAGGTAAGGTTTGGGTGACTTTGATAGGACTATTTGATTTGGTAACATCAACCAAACTATTGATTGGTAACATCACCAGACTATATTATATATGTCATTGTCTGATCAATGAAGTAATAGCGCAAGGGCATATCACCCCGACTATCAAACTGTAAAGGACATTGGGGACTCTGCCTATGGTGTCTTTGCCTCTCCTGCAACCTTTGCTGCTTTTCTCTTTGGTGCTACTAGTCCAGATGCTGGGTAAACTTCACTTGGTGCTTGCTCATAAACTTCACTTGTCAGATGCTAGCAGTGATGTAACAATTTCAACTTGTAGCTAGAGTATAGAGGTTCAATGGAGATGGAACTTTTTCAAGAATTTCTTTGTGAATTCTTTATTTGTACATAGGCCCCGGCCTTCACTCATGTTGGTGGTTCTAGGTCAAGGGGTTCTTCGATTGGAATTGGAACTGCTTCTTTGACTGGATCAATGAAAACCACCTTGACTCCTTGCTTTGGGTCAATGGGATCAACAACAGGCACTGCTTATGCTCGAAATGTTGCATTCACCTCTGCCTCCACTTCTGGCTTTGATGGCTTAGCCCCCGCTACAAGTGCTGAGTGAGCAACTAGACCATTCACTGGTGCTGGATCCATATCTGTACAAGATTCTAGTGAAACTACTCACTTTGCCTGAGTCGACATGGCCCCCTCGATCGTAGGAAGGGCAAGGTAAATTAGCATGGTCCCATTTATGCCCATATAGGTTATAGGTAATCCCAATAGGAATAAGTATGTCTCTGCACTTGGATTTTCGACTGATACTGGAGGGGATGCTTTTGGATCTAGGTGAGATGCTGACTATCATACAATTTTTGTATCTCTTGCCTCTGCCAAGTCAACTGCCTTTCCTACTGCTGTCGTCCTTACTTATGCCTCTAGTGATGGGGCTACTATTTGATTTGACTCTCCAATGGATTCATATAAAATAGGCATGGGGTCAACTGAGTTAACTACGTATGGATCTATTTTTATTTCATTGGTTGATGCCCGTGGTTGCCCGTGACTTATTTCATATGGTTCATTGAGCTTGAGCCCTGCAACTGAATCTACACTTGGCACTAGAACCCATGCCTTTGCTTCTCGATAAAAAAAAATTGCTTAATCTACACCCATAACCGGATCTACAACATCTATCTTTGCCGGTGATGCTTACCTTGTTACTGTAGGTGTCGTAGCTTTTGCTGTTGGTATTTATGTTCCCTCCACCACTTTAGCCTCTACCTATGACTCTGCCTTTTCTAGTCAATCTGATTCTGATGGGTGTACATCTATGGATCCTGCCTGTGCATTGAATCATCGGATAAGTCTAGCGGGTTGTAGGTAAGGCTGGTGGCTTTCTGGCTATGGTAGTATTAGTGGCGGGTGGCTGGATATACTTTTGTTGGTACTGCATCGTGATCAAGAACTAGTTCCTCTCGACCTGAAGCGAGCTGCTAGGAGCAACGTTACAATAACCCATAGATGTGTACATGAAAGAACCAACCTCCTAGCATCTTGATGCATCGTAATATAAGAGAAATGTACATACCACCTTAGCTGCTAGGAAAATGCGCAAGGTACCAAGTTGGCTATGTAAGATATCATTAATTGGATACTAGATTGCGTGAATAATGCATAATCTAGAATATGTTCATAGTCAAGTGTCTGCTTTTGGGTGGTAGCAGCAAAAGAGATTTTATCGGTGGATGCGAGTCAAGTCAATGCTGCTATCTGGTTTAGCCTTAAGGATAGAGAGGTGGGTCGAGTGTCTTGCTAGATCTCGAAGCAGTCGTCGGAGGCCAGAGTCCCTCCTCCACTCAGAAGGGGGCAATTGAGTGTTCAATGGAGAATCCTGTTGTCAATGTGGGTGGAGTGCTTTGGATGAGGTTCAATCTCTTCATGTATATCGGTTCACCATAGATAGGTTCATTGCAAAGTGAGAGGAATGAATTGGTCTGTCAAAACTATATGAACACTCACCTAATTCTATATATAAAGCAGTCTGAACAATGCTTTCGGTTAGCCTGAACACCCATATCCTAGGGATCGAATTGAAGGTATCGGACTAGCGATGTTGTTTTTATAAGCCAACCAATTCTCTATTGCTTGACATTGCCTTGCTTGTGGTTCATTCAGTCATTCGGTACTGCACTTCCATTTTGATGGTTGCTCTCAGCAGTGCAGAAAGAGGTTGGAATCGAGTTGTTATTACGTAGATAATTCAAAGCTCGATCGAAGTTACATATTAATGGAAATGAGAGTGGAGAAAAGGTCTTCGTTTCAAAGTCCAGCTGGTTCAACAAGTTTGTTGGCAATCCAACGGCCCCTGAACACCCATATCCTAGGGCCTGTTCCACGAGATCAACAAACTTCATGAATCGCGGCCCCGTCTCTTCTCAAATACTAGTTCGTCGTGTTCCAATGCAAGGCTTGATGCCTGAAGTTGCTTTTGCATTGAAGTATATCCAATATTATGTCCAAGGTATGGAGGGCTCTTTCGAGAAGGGAGGGAACCACATAAAGAGCCGTCGATTTTGGACTTTCAAGAAAGAATGACCAATCTTCACCTAGATACTTCTTGCCCGTGTTAATCAATTCTACTTGTGGATTTCAAGCGAGGTCTGGTTGTTGGCCATCTTATGGGAGAAGGCTGCGAATGGGAGAAATGTGGCACCCCTTCAATAGTTGGAGATGAAATAGGTCACGTAATAATAATAATAGTAATAACAAGAAGTCACCCAATTCCCTTTGTGAAATGGCTCCATAGTAGACCCTATTATGATGGTTGTGAAATGCCCCAACGAGGCGCAACAGAATAAAAAGGACAGGCTCGTGCTCCTCCTCTTCGGAACAAATGGAACGTAAGAAGGCCCACCCTACCGAAAGAACTCTCTTTTATGCTGTTGAACTATCTCCCAGCTCTCTCCAAGAATATGTTGGAGCTCCTGAAGCCCTTTAAGTCTAGTTTGGTCGAATCACATGCAGATGCTCAGGTCGGGATTGAGAAAGGCACAAGGAAATGTATAGAGGCATCGTGAAAAACACATTTTGAAATGCAGAAGTGGATTCAGGAGAAGGATATGAACCTCCCTCGAAGCATGTTCAAATACTGATTCATAGATCCTGTATAATTGTTAGCACAGGTGAGGATGATGAGAAATTTGTCCACCCACATACCATTCCTATCCCTTCTCCTCCGCAAAAGACCAAAAGATAGAGAACCCCGAACCCATTCTAGAATAGTTATTATCGGGTTGTAGATAGATCTATGGTAAGAATGTGGGAATATATCAATTGTGTCCCTCATCCGTGATGAGCGAACTGGGAAAGACTAGCTTTTACCCCAATCTCAATCCAACTTCATACCTTATTTTCATTGATAACTGGCCAAATATAGCATGGCAAGCAATCCATTAAGTACATCCATATTGATAGCGTGCCTCCATAACTCATCAAGCCATACCACTAAAACAACCTCTTCAACCATCATAAACAATTAACACTTACCCTTGACCCATAAAAAAAGATTGTATTTAATCAAACTGAATCGATCTTATCACCTTACTTATTTGACTTACTAATATTTCTTCCCCTCAATTCACCTTGTGCTGGTGCTTCTGCTTCCTTTCTATTACCCCTCTGTCGAGATAGGCTCTAATTGGTCATTTGAAGGCCCGCTATCCTATGGAAGGAATTCCTCATGGGGCTATATTGATCTCTCGATGTCCTATCTTTTAGTAAATGTTCTCTCAACTGGGTCCTATCTAATGTATAAGTTATTCGATGGCCAACCAAAGCTAACCGGTATGCCTCTTCTACCCAATGCATATTATTAAGACTAATTGAAAGCCATCAACATACCTTGATATCCTCTAGTCTTTTGGTTCCTCTTGCCCTGCCCTAATGGGAAATCTTGTAGAATTCTTCAATGCACTCTTGGACACTCTAGTCCTTCTACTTCAAAGTATGCATTTGTCTAAACACAGTTTATTGAGAATTCATCTACAAAATAATTTCACACGGTTTACCCACCATCTTCATCAAAGTTCGAATCTTCTTAATTGACTTAGTATTAGCTTCCGTAAGGAGACTTTACTCTTCCCCCTTCCTTTCCACTTACCGCTCTCCTTCCATCCTTCCTTATCGCTATAGATCCTTTCCCCTTCCTTTACTTTAGTTTTTTTCTTGGTATTTAGCTTTTCTTTTCATTTTATATCTCTTTTATTACAAGTACTTTCCTTGCCCTAGGAAGGACAAGACCTCTGGACCTTTTTCAACTTTTCATTTTGAAGTTGAACACATCACTTGTGCATACACTTTACACCCTAAATTCTTTGCTCAGTTCATGACCCCAGGCTCAGCCCTAAAATAGACCATATAACTTAACACACATAAGCCTCCCTTGAGGCCAAAAAGAATATTGTAGTTAAGTTAGGATTGTGGGGATAGGTATCCAAATAACTCGCCACAATCATCTTACATTTGAGACATAGCGGTTGAATTTTAGGAGACTTCAAATCCTTTCTAATGGATACAGTCAAAACTCATTTAGCAACAAGCGTGCTCTTCGGAGTGGATAATGCCAAGGTTTGGACCAAAAGTGTTATTGATACTCCTAACTCTTTCACTACTAAAGATCCCCCGACCGTTTGATTTCAGCTTGAAGGCAAGGTAACCTGTTGCATGTATCTGTGAAGAGGTAGCTTAGCAGCCATTCTATTGGGTATCTTTACCCAGGTGGCTCTCACAGGAGGGAGGGCACCTGAGACATATTTCTATGGGCCTTTGGGACTTCATAACCCATTGTCTCCTAGTTATAAATATCTCATTCTTACCTTCACTCATCTATGCAGGGGACCTAATCCCCCCTACTGTTAGTTGATTGGAAGGCCCTTTGCCATAGCTTAGGACCTGTTTGAGCGCTATTAGTTGATATCTTAGGCTAGAGCCTTTTAGTTTTGATAGGACGGAGCTTGGATTAGGCTACCTTTCTCTTTATTAAAACACACTTGAAACCACTTGTTGCACCACCTGAGCACGTAGTGTTGGTTGTGCGATCAATTTATTTGCTTAATTCATTGCTTTGATACTTTAGCCTTTGATAGACTTATTGCATCTTAGGAGTTATACTTACATCTAGGAATCATAGCTCCCCCAAGGAGAATCTCTCATAGGCTCGGAGGCCTTCATCCTTTTCTTATTCCTGGATGTATTATATCCCCTGCTCGACAAGTTTGGGTTCCTCCGCCCAGCCCACCTTTGGGCACTTCATCCACGGATTTGGGAAGTGAATCTTCCTCAGATTTAGAGTCATCACCCCCTTCGGGGTCTTCAGGTTCAGCTATTCCTAGAACTAGTTCCCTTTCAACTAGCTCATCTTCCTCTAACCTGAGTTCCATACCGGTCTCTACCATGGAAGGAACTAATGCTAAGCAACCCGTTTTGCCTTACATGGTAGGGTTTCATCTCCCATATTTGACCAAACTCATCAACGATCCCATCTGGCATGATAACACTTGGCCCAATATGCCAACTAAGCTGCCCTCGGATATCCCTAAATTTGAGGGTCGTGTTGGATAAGATCCTTCAACTCATATCATATCTTTCCACCCTTGGTGTTCCTCTAATAGCATCATGAAAGACTTTGTTAGATTAAGGTTGTTTCAACGCACTCTACTTATTGGGTGGGGTGTAGCTACCAAATGATATATTTCTCAACCATCCCCTTCTCATACAACCTTTGAGTCCATAGCTAAGGTTTCCTTAATGCCCTACTATTCTTATTTTCCCCTACTAAAGTAAGGCAAATTTCATTACGTATCTCGTTACGGCTCAGTGTATCCCGTTACGGCATGGCATTACTGATCAATCCATCCCGTTACGGTGCCATATATATGTAGTTACGCTTTAAAGGAAAGATCTCTCTCTCTCTTGCCTGTTGTCCGGTTGTTTCTTGATCTCCCTCTCTTTTGCCTTTGGTGTAAGACTACAATCTATACTTAGCAAAAAAAAGCACATCTCCAACCAAGTACTTTCCCTTGGTAGCTCCGATCACTTTTATCACTATCTAGAATTCTAGGATAGGGCGCTACACTACCTTTACGAGTCTTTATCCCTACCTTCTATCCCTACCTCCGGAAGGCAAACTGTTACCCCCGCTTTCCTCCTAAAGTGGGATTTCACCCTAATAACTGACCCTTAACGAGGTATCCCAGTTGATTTGCTCTCCCACTCTGTGGGGTAGCCTCCTTCCTTTCCCTCCTATATGGAGAATAAGGGTCTGTCACTTTCACCACTGGGTCTATTGCTGCGCCTGGGTCTCAATCTTTAACGACTAACCTACTGCTCCTAAGAGTTACCCACCTGAAGAACTAGACATGTTGGCCCTAGACCACTTCATTTATGAATGCTTTTTAGGTACAGCTATAGACCTGGGATCGGATTCAACTACCGAACCTTCCCTTTACTTCAGTCCACACAACCTACCCACCTAAAGAACTAGACCTGCCTTATACCTATACCACTTTCATGAATCGCTTAGGAGCCACTGCACTATTTCTCTCTTACTTAGCCTATTCAGCTTTACTTAAGTGTTCTCTACTCAAAACCCCCCCACCTGTTCTCTTTACCCACCTATAGAATAGAATACCTCACCCTACTTACTAATGATGCCCTAACCTAGTGAGTGTTGAAGCTAGGTACTTCTTAGAGTAGGCACTATTCTATTTTCCCCCTACCTTCCCTTGGTTGGAGAGAGAGAGTTAAGCTTCGATGGTGAAATAGAACATTAGGCTATCCTAACTTGGATTGAATGGGGCTAAAGGAAGGGGAAAAAGACTTTGATAAGGCCATGGTTAACTAAATAAAAATTCTAGTTAGAGGGTCAGGGGTCCCTTACACGGAGATGAAATGAAAAGGAAGAAAAGTGCATTACCTTCCCGAACTCTAACTCATTTTCACCCGGTAAAGGACCTTACTTTCGCAGAGCTCTTTGAGGGGAAGAAATCAATTCAATCCATATATTGTATATAAAGAGAATATCTCATTATATATGTCATTATGCCTTTCATATCATATCAGATAGTTGCAGAGGTTTGAACAGATTTCAGTGGTGGCCTGGTGGTTCTTCAAGTTCCTCTCCCATTGGTCGAGCAATGGCGGCCCTTATTAGTCGAGCATTCATTCCTCACCCTGCCTTCCTTGATGCTTATTGGGGGCGGGTGTTGGTCGGCGGCTCCAATCCTTCACTTAAAACGACTGAAGCAGCTTTATAGTCGAGCATTCGTTCCCTCCTGAGTCCAGGTCACTTAACGTACCCCCCACAGGCCAGAATTCGACAGCTCACCCTCACCTGTAAGGGCATCTCCTTGGGCCCCCTCCCCCTCCAAAGAGTTGCGCATCCCTCCACGTACCTCTCCCATGGGTCAAAGAGTTTGACAGTCTCACCCTCACCCGTGGGGGCATCCTCTCTTTTGGGGCCCCCCCCCAAAAAATAGAGTTGCTCCGTCTCCTCCCACATTGCCTCACCCTACTAATTAGCCATTCAGAGCAGAGGTTGTCTTCCTTGATGCTTATTGGTGGCTCCTCTCAAATAAGAACTAAGGTCGGAATGAGTGAGTGAACCCTACGAAGAAGTAAGAGGCCCAGCGTAGTGAACCCTACGAAGAAGTAAGGGCCCTCTGATTTTGGCTTATTACCTCTCCTTTCACAACTGAGCCTTCTTACGCATCCTTGGCGAAGGTTTTCACATATTTCTCTCCTATTCTTGCAATTTTAGGAGGCAGAGGTTTTGAAGCGTAATGACATATATTGGGACTTGGGAGCACTTGAACCTATTTCTATATTTAGAAATACTAATCAAGGATATGTACAACCCTATTTAGGATTGATAAATAGGCACAGTGAAAGGCCCCTTTGCTTGGTTACATCAACCCATCTCGACTTAGCTGTTGCTTACTCACTCCCTAGGTGATGCCCTAGTTCTCGGGGATTCCACTATGTCGAGCTACACCAGGGGACTATGCAATCGGAAGGGATGGCCATATGTACATGTGCTTTAATTAGGGGCTACCTCAGACAACCATGCACATATGCCTATTACATAAAACACACAAGCTAAGGGATGGAAAGGGGTTAGCAACCCTCTTTGCCTGGAACACCCACCATGCCATAGGATTGATAACGTTCACCACTGCGGATGAATAGTAAAGATACCCTAGAAGAGAACACTAGACTAAGGATCAGAGCCTAATGACCGGAGAGCAGGATTTCTTTTCCCTAATGAGTAAACTAAGGAGAGAGATTATAGTACTATATAGGCACAGAGCCAGGAGCGAGATCCCATTCCCAATAGATAGGGCCGAGGAGTAGAAACAACTATGGCGTGTAGGCATTAGACCTGCAGATCTAGATAAGCCAAACGGACAGAGATTCAGATGAGGACACATATAGACACATATGGATGGATGATAATATGACACGACACGAGATGATATGATAGCGCATTCATACACTTTGACAGAGCCCTAGTAATACCCTCGGGGCAGGGGATTCCAAAGTGAAGATTCCAAAGGCACATGTATGGTAATATATAAGGCCATCCCTTCGTCAAATCGATAAAAAGTGCATCTAGCTGAAACCAGAAAGCCTTGGATATAGCAGCCCTATCGGTGAATCAACAACACATAGCATAAGGTTGAGACAATGATTCATAAAAGGTCTATAATGCACATCGAAAGTACATCGCAGAGTGTCGAAGTCACACCCTGTAGAGGGAGGATCAACATCTCATCACCAAATGTCAAAGGCCATAGATTCAAAAGGTTCCAGGTCGGGAATTCAAATTACATCATTGTGCGCAGTGGACCAACCATTGAGAGAAGCGAACAGACTTATAGTTTCAAGTCCAAATCTTCTATTAACATAAAGATGTAGGCCAATCTCCCTTCATACTCTGCTTTCACTTAGTCAACAACTACTTTGACCACCTTCATTGAGGGTGGTATCTTCGCAGGAGAAACTTAGTTTCCAACCATGGGGCCTCAATTTTGATTTTCTGGATATGCAACTGAAACAACTTAGTCAACTTGATCGGGGTAAACATGAGAAACAACTAAAGAATCAACTGGTTCAATGGATGAAACTGTAACTCAATCAATAGCTTCCACCGCCTTGAATTTTGTCTCTACCTTTCTTGTTACTAAGCGAAGGTAAGCTAGGACAGGATCTTGACCTGGAGTTCAATATTGATCTGCAGGATCTTAATCTGGATCCGAGGTGGTAGTGAAAGGCTTCTTTTGCACTCTTCGCTACCAGGTAAACTGGTCAAACTAAATCCTAGCATTGGTGAATCTGTACTTGGAATTGGATATGCTTAGGTTCTGCTTTGTTTTCCCTTGCCTTTAGGAGGGCTTGTAGTGCCTATTGACTGACCAATTGATGGTCGTAAGTCATAACCAATGCTCGACTTATGTGTGACTTATGTTGAGAGTACACATGATGACTAGTACGTGTAGAAAGTATACTATACATCTAAGCGATAACTTTTAGAAAGATGTTTACACACTTATGGTATGCACATTGTATATAGATATATATCTTTATGCCCTTGTTAATGGAGAGGAAGAAAGTCCAAGCATAGTAGGAGGATCACCACCACTAGAAACAAAGGTAGCAAAGTCAGACCCAGTTCCAGGTTACCATGATGAACTAGAACTAGTAGATCCCACAGCTTCACAAGGTGAGGTACAAGAATGAACATCTAGTAAGGATGTATAAAGTGTGATACCATCGTTTAGGTCTGGGGTTTCCCCGCTTACGTAAAAGCCAGTATGAATAGTATAGGTAAATTCAATTGACCGAGAAGTGAAACCCAGTAGAAGATCGAGCAGATTTCATAAGCTATAGTAGCAAAGGCAAGCAATTGACCCAGTCACATTATAATAGAGCCATAGCCAGCAACACCACTACTAACAACATTAGTAGTATAGTACTAGTAAGCAAAAAAAAGAGTAGATCTAGTTCCGCCAGCCTTAGCAGTCGATGATCTAGTCAGAAGTTGACCTCATTGACCTAGCAAAGGCACCAGTAGCTATAGAAGCAACATATTATATAGAGCATAATGACCAAGATGCAAGGGCATTCTCAGTAGCAGATCCGATACTAGCACCACTAACATCAGCAGATCGAGTTGCATGCCCAGGTGCCACTCCTGTATCAATCCCATAATCTGTGCGATGGATGCATACCCATTAGTGGTAGCTTCCTTCCTTTTATCTTATCCCATCCTAGCTTGCTTCCTTGGCTTAGTTACATATGCGTTATATAGATAGTTGTGTTATATAGATAGTAGGGGATTCCTTATCAATAAGGTTCAAGGTGTTGCCATATTAACCCGTCGCAGATCTATACCCATATGGATACCTTCCTTGGTGACCAAGATGCATACCATAGATACTCGTAAGCAGTAGAAGGAGGGCCAATAAGAGCAGTAGTATCATCTTCACTAGTTCTCACTGAAGTAAGAGTGTTGATTACTGCCAATGAAGGAAGTCTTTCCAACGAATGTTACGTTGCTGCTAAAGAATGAATGCTTTGCTTCATGAGGGAACCATAAGGTGTCATAAGGCCACTCAACCATAAGGGAGAGGAAGGATTGCTCACTCATCATATGCCCACCACCCAAATAAGCATCAAGGAAAGAGAATATCTAATAAAAGAAAGAAAGTAGCTCTGTGGGGTCTAGTTAAGACAGTTATAACCTCTCCTCGTGAGAAAGAGGAGCCAGACCAGCGTGACTTTCTAAATTGAGTCAGTGAACCGATACAAATGATATAGGTAGTTAACCCATATGGAGGCAGTAAACTGATAGCAATCACATCTGTAAATAATCAATATCCTTACCGTGCCCCTGAGGAATGAACTCCTGAAAGGTTGGGGTGCTTCCTTTCTTATCCTTCTTATCCTATCTTATCCGCATCTTTGACTTCTTATCTGCATCTTATTGTTTCTTCCGCATCTTATCGTTTCTTATCTGATGCGGCAAATAGCTATTTCGCATATGTGAATTAAGTTCATTTGTAGAGGGAAAGTCTCACATATCCGCATATGTGCATGTCTTTTCCGCATATCCGCATAAGGTAATTTGCAGAGGAAGAAGTAGCAGTGCTACCTAGCTCACCCCGTATTAATTGATAGAACACACTCGAACAACCCCACGAGACTAGAACAACCTCTCGCCCACTACACGAGAGGAAGGATAGGAAGACCAAATGTTACAACCTTTTATCAATCATTCCTGAAGGGCACAGCCTTATTATAGCTTTATTGAATGCTACTACAAGCTTTAAGAGACAAAGCCTTAGTCTGTACAGAGTAAGCCCTTTGGACAACACTAGAGCTTTCATATTCTTGGTCCAAGCAATAGAGAAGCAAGCTGCCTTCAGATATACTGTAGCTTAGTCCAAGTAGTTAGTCCCACTTGGAGCCCTATTATGGACACTAGATCTAGTCTTCTTGGTCCATAGAAACAAGCCTTTTGAGACAAGCCCTATTAGTTTGTACAGAGTAAGAGCCCCATTGGACTGGACTAGCTGAAGTATTAGCCTATTGGACTGGTCTACTAGTACCCCCCTATGGATGGATGGAAGGCCTTAAGCCCTAGAGTTCATGTCTCTATATAAGAATAGTCTGGAGCTTCGGAGAGTAAGAGCTCTTCGGAAACTAGCCTTAAGAGAGCTTATTAGTCCTGTTAGTCCTACCTTGAAGCCCCTATGGATACTTGCTTTAGTCTTAGCCTTCTTGGTCCAACAGAGAAACTCGCCTTAAGAGAGTCTCCATTGGAGTGAAGATCATCAACTGTAGAGTTCAAGCCAGACCTAGCCTACTGAGACTGAATCTCTTATTGGCTAATCTTCAGAGAGGAATATCTAATTGGATAGGAAGATACAAACTCGAGAGCCAGACCCACCACCACTTGATTTGGGTTGTAACATTAAAACAAAATATCCTAACAGATAGAGATACCACCGCTCTAGCCAAACTATCTATTTATTTGCTTAGGGAAACTATCATTGACACGCTATGTGCTCTTGTAAGTGGCACATTCACAAGCCAGGGACTCCCTTGTCGTCAAAGTGTATGAGTGTCGGTATTTACCAAATGAATAAAATTGATCATTTAATGAATCAAGATTCAAATGCATAGAGCAGCTATTGAGGTACACATCTTACCAACAACACCTAACCCAAGCCACTACCTAAGCCTAGTTCATGCAAAGGTTGTAACTCCACTACCCTATAAGCTAGTTTTTTTTTGTGCAACCTCCCCACACGAACTATTAATGTAGACATTCTCCCAGTCGGCCACAGCCCAAGATTCAAGAGAACAAAGGTAGTGATCACAAACCACATAAATTTGGAAAACGTGGGGGCTACATTAACTATATGAAGTGGTCTGTCTTCAGCTATTTTTGTCTCCTTCCCTACCAGTAGTAGATCTGTATCCTTCCCTAAATGAGTTGAGGAAATAGTTGAAAGTGAAGCCCTACAAAGGCTCTCGTGAGAAGGTGTGATAACTAGCCTGGAAGTGAGAACGTGAGGTGTAGAGTGAACCAAACTAACATTGTATGATGAGCCTATATTATGATGAGCTAGTATGACGAGGTCTCCTTCTTATCTGAAGTTCCAATCTGTTAAATAGGTACATTGACTCATGAAGAAAATAGTTTGAGAAATACCGAGAAATACGGGTTAGACCAAGCAGTGTAGTCTTAAGCCCGCAGCAGTCTTCTCCTCATTATATCGGTACATGCTTCATATCAGTATGCATATCGATCTTCTCCTCCTGTAGTATAGCGGTACTTACTATTACTCTTGCGGAAGGTTATTGCTACTACTATTGCTGTTGTGGAAGGTTATTGCTGCTACTGTTGCTGCTAAGGTTAAATACCAAACAAACCAACACGTGAATCTCAAAGTTTACACGTAGCATGGCAGCTAATTCTGAATGCACAATGTACTAGCCTACAGTCGACCCATGAAGAGGCCAACCCCCAAAGGGGATGAAACTGAGGTAGAAAAGAAAGGAGCAAAGGCTCAATACCAATCCAGCGAATACATGATTCTCAAAAAGGAACACCCTAGCATGGCAGCTAAGTCCAAATGCACAATGTATTAGCCTATTGTCCGCTTCAGCCTTTTCCTTGGAGCTAGGAATGGAAATGTCCACCCTAAGAGCTTGTCTCCCAATGTCTCCTTCAGAATGGCCTAGACTAATGGTCCCCTAGGGTGTGATCCATGGTAGCCTTTGAATTTGCCCATTAAGGATAGAGACAAAACTAGAGATGAAGTGGAAGCTAGGGTGGAAGCTCTCCTAGCATCCAAGGATGATGAATGCCTGGTAGTAGAGAAGAAATTGGTGATTGGTTTGTGAGTCAATGTACTATGTTGGTGTCGTTGTTGGAAAGTCTATCCCTACCCACTCTAAGGTAAGGGAAGGAAGGATTTTCTTGATTGTACCATTAGATAGAGGAAGGAAATACCCATTTGTACCACTAGTCATACCACCAGATCAGGGAAGGACAAAGCCTAGTACCATCAGATCGGGGAAGGAATCATTGACTAATCGATCTACCACCCACTCTCTAGTCTCCCATCTCCAATATCCCATCTCCATAGCTAGGGGAATAGTTGCATAAACTTGCCTTCCCATTAGGAATAAATGTGGACAAGCGACCTACGTTCCTCTCCTGTTGGTCGAGAGTTTGGTAGGCTCACCCTTGCCCGATGCCATAGGTAGCTAGATGCCCTGACGGAAAGACGGGAAGGAGGCCAAGTGCTTCTTTCATCCTCTATAAAACCAAGTTACTTAATGCTTTATATACATGCATGAACTAATACATTGATCAATTGTTTTACGCAGAGAGTGGGTGGTGATATCTCTAGTTCGACAGTCTTCCAGGAAGCCTTACACCACTACTTACTTTTATTGAAAGCTAACTAGATGGACGGGATCGTACTGCTATTACTTGATTGAATTCATAGTGCTAGCTGGATCGTGGGGTGGCTGAGTGCTGGTCAGACATATTTTCTTGACTGGGTGGGATCCATACCCTCTTGAACCTACTAAGTAGTTATGTTACTACCCACACTCAATGCCCTTTGTCTTACTACCTCTCCCTCAACCGTGGAACCTTTCAAGGAAAACCTACTAACCTCACCCACTGCATTAAGTTCTCTTCAGGAAAGATAGGTAGGCTTCTTTCTATTTGACAAAGTTACAATTTATATTCGTGCTTTGGCTACTTCTAGGGAAATTCTTTTAGTACTAGCAAAGCTTCGTGCCTGGAGCTCCTCGAGGGAGATTCCCCATGTGAGAGGAGTATAATAAACCCTGGAAAGATCGGCGCAAAGCACATTCCACCCTCTGCATTTCAACACCCTAATAGCTCCCTTAGCATCTTTAGAAAAGCATGACTTAATTTGTTGACTAATCATATTGAATTCAAGTGAACATCCCTGAACACCAATGAAGTATAAAGGTGTTTTCACATTATGATAATGGCAACAGAAAAAAGAAAAGCTACCTATTCACACACAAACTCGGGGTGGCAAATGGAAGGGCAAGAAAACCAAACTAACAAAATAAGGGGGCGGGGCGGTGGGACATCACTTGAAGTCTTTCCTCAAGCTTTTGATTCAACAAGCAAGATATCCTCCAGTATTTTGACCATTCAATAGCTATCTTTTTTCAAACCTAAAGTCTTGAATGAGATGTAATGTATATTTCTTCCAAAGTGATATATTAATAGTAGTTTCATGACTTTCCATCAATCACTTTATTATAAACAATTTGGCTCGTTCTGTCATAAGCTCTGCATTATCATGAGCAGGATTCAACCTTGGGTTCAAGACGGTTATTGAAACCTCGATCTCTATCCACGAATGAAAAGATCATAAGATTCAAAACAGATAACTAGTAGTTATTTATTTGGGTATTCAGAAGACTAGGAAAAACATACTGACTTGTATGGCTTCTTCTATTTATCGATTGAAATGAGTATGATGTTTTCCATGTTAAGGATTTCTCCCATTCTACCCTTTTCTTATTCGATAATGTTGATTTCGTGATCCCAAAGATTCGTATTGAACCTCAATAGGGGCACTGAGGTAACAGTCGATCTAATCCCCAGCTGAATCAATTCGTTTTTGTCAAGATGAGCACACCATAATAACTATAAAAGGAAGGTGTGAAGTGCTTGCTCGAGAAAAGGAGAGCAAGGTTCCCTACCAATATTGTACGAGATTTCATACTAGTTATCGTACTAGTCACTCTTCCTCTCGTACCAGTCACTCTCATACTAGTAAGGTGTGCTATCGTAGCTATTCGTACTAGTCAGATGCAATCGTACCGCTCACTTCCATCGACAGATTCCAGTGTGTACTTCCGATGTGTACCACTTCCGCTAGCTATAGTCACTAACGATGGATGCCTTCCACTCAATCCTTTCCTTTCCTCGTCAATCCACAAATCCACCCATGGTATTAAGGGTAACATGCAAGGAATTTTCCTTTCACAATATGTGTACTGCACCTTCCTTTTCCAAGATACATAACCTTCCCAAGATCTGTACTACACCTGCTTTTCCTCAGTCTAATCAAATCTATTAGCCCCGGAGAAAGCTCTTTAGGTTAGGATTCATAGAATATCTAAGGCTATAGTTATCATTTCATCTATGGGGTGAAGTGATCCCCTTAAGTAAAGTATAAGCACAAATGGGAGAATGAGGGGTGTGATAGGGGCATGAGAGGCTCTAAAGAACGCCAGTCGAGAGAAATGTGGACAAGTCATGTACGAAGGAATACAAAGGTAAGGGTGCCATTTGGAAGCAGGATAAAGATAAGTGCTTTCTGAGGTCAAATGGGTAAGAGAGGAAGGAATAGAGTGGAGGTATATCTGAGTTAGGAGAAGGCAGCAACAAACGGTGTGTAGATTGTATTCTCTGTGATGGAGATATGATATGATGTCTGCAGTATATTTGTACCTATCTGGGAGCTGTTGTTTCCATCTAGGACACTTCGATATATGTATCCTTGTAGGGAGGGAGAGAGCATTTGAACTAAACAAGACACGTCAATCTCCTTTCTTATGAGGGAAAGATTGAAACGAACCTTCAACGTTAACCCAATCTTATGGTCATTCTTTACTTTATATATAGAATAACACAAGCTTTTCTAATTCCTAAATGCATAATGACATATGCCCATATATGCATGATCTGCTAAAGCGCTATTACATATATAATGAATGACATATCTCATTCATTTCATAGAATTACATATATAATGAATGAATGCATCGAGTATGTATCTCGAGTCATCACTAGAATTACTTACAAAGAAAACGCAAAAGAAAGCCAAAGAAATTTGTTCATTGAAAAAAGAAAAGAGAATCATTTCTTCTAGTCATGAATTAGATATATTATATACGTAATTACGCTTCATTATGATATCTGATCTAACATGTTTGTGAATGAGAGAGATTTTGTGATAGCCCTTCCCTTAAGGGGGCATCCTCTCCTGTTAGTCAAGTGTGCTTCACATCCTCTCCCTTTGGTCTTATGGCCTTACGGCACCTTTCTGCAATCCCATTCTGCTGAGGGTTGTAAGGAACTATAAGCTCCCTCTTCATTCCTACCTCCTTGTAGTAATTATGGAACTCATTTGAGCTGTATTCTCCTCCATTATCTAACCTTAGTACCCTGATCTTCCCTTCTGTCATATTCTCCACCAGGGCTTTTCACTCTCGAAATTTGTTGATAGCCCTTCCCTTAAGGGGGCATCCTCTCCTGTTAGTCAAGTGTACTTCACATCCTCTCCCTTTGGTCTTTAGGCCTT
>APFE030171007.1:0-34114 GCA_000404065.3 Pinus taeda
CTAAATGCTATCATTAAATTGTCAACCCGAGGCTCGTAGCTGTGAAGTGAAGTGTACAATATATACTTAAGCAGCCTTTCCTGAGTTCTTTTTGTCCGTTTTTTAGTTTTTATGTCTAACTTATCTTCCTAATGTGATGTATGAAGCTTATAAATGAGTGAATGTGTGTGTATGTGGCGATTTCTAAATGCTTCTTGAATTTTAAAGAGAAAACTTTGAACAATAACTTGGAATGGAATTAAAGCTTCGAATGAAAGTAAAGCATCAAACAAAAAGACCAATGGCACTAATCCAATACCTTTACTGCTGATAAGAATGAAAATGACATCTACATTAACTCATCTGAAAGCAAGAACACTACTCTAACTCCTCTATTGAATCTAAAGCAATGCAAAAATTAAGTGACAAATCACACTACTTAATTCTCCCTTAACATTCTGCCTTTAGCTAAATTGATCATGTGAAAAAGAGTTAGGAGCGAATTAGCAATATGAGTCTAAAACTAAATAAACCAAGCTGCAATTAAATGATATTTTGGTCCCATAAAAGTTAGTGAATTATGATAAAAAGAACCATCAAGAGATTAGCAACTTGACAAAACTTGATAAAGTAAACTAAGCAAGGAAACTAACTAAGCAAGGAAACTAATGAAAATCAAAGCGAAAGTCAACAGTTTAGATAAGACAACTTCAGATGCCACTAGTGTTAAAAAGAAGGAAAAGCACACTGTCCCGGGCTCCTAACAAAGCTGTAAAAACACACTGATCAGTCATGAAAAGTAAAGAAACATAAAGCAGCATAATTCAAAACTGTACATTAATATACATGGTGAATTAAAGAAAAAAAAAGGAATGCAAGAAAGTAAATTTAAAAGATACTGTACAATGGTTGTAGCAGACAGGGGCCCTCCATCCACTTCAACCAATTAAAAGATCAGCTACGTAGGTAGAAACAGAACTGTCTTTTGGTATTAAATCAGCACATGATAAAACACAATGGGGAGCATAAACGCTTTATAAAAGAGTCTTCAAAACAGATTTTACAGTAGCAAAAGATTAACTTCCAAAAACTAACTAATCAGCGTGTAGAAACACTTTATTTATAGCAAGAACATCAACTGTCCTGTGCGTAAACTAAGCTAACTAACAGCTAGGAAAAAGACACGTTCAGCAGCACCGTGCACGGATTTAGGGAACGATCATCATGGTTTAATAAATCCGCTATTGGATTCTTGTCCCCTGCAGTCTTCGTGGCTAAAGAAGAGGCCAACTGTGACTTACGTGCTCCAACTGAACACGCAGAGCCGTGCCACCATTTGCAACCTTGCCGTTTGACCAGAGCTACCTCCACGTTGACCAGGGGTGTAGAAGGCCAGTTTGGCTGAACTGACAACACACGCACCATGTACACAGTCATACAAACTTGCCCATGTGGCTCTTTCCTCTGGAGGACACCTGGATCATAGCAAACAAGAAAATGGCTGCGGAATCTGGGATTGGCTGCGGAATCAGAGATCGGCTGCGGAAACCCTGTATTAGCTGCGGAATTGCAGCACTTGAACCAAAAATCTAAACCAACAGTCAATCATTAGCACAATTAGCAAATCATGTTAAAAAGTCCTATAATGCAATGAATTGAACAAGTTGATGAATGAAATGATGACAAAAGAAGGAAATGAGTAGGAAAAGGCAGTTGGGAGGATGGGTAAATGAGTGCAGGTTTGAGGCTCAACATACCCCCACTGTGAAGGTGTTGCATGTCCTCATGCAACCAAAACTTTGTCATGATTTTTTAGTTCATATGCTCAGATGCCTCTGCCAAGACATCCAACCTTCTCCTTTTTCTTCTTACTGCCAAATTTGTTCTTGGTTTTCTAACCAAACACCTAAACTTCAAGTTAATCAAGTCCCTGCTCAATTTCTTGCATTTCTTCTTCAATTTCCTATTCTTTTTCTGCCAAAGACCCAAGTGAAGCATTGTGTTGTCGTGGACAATTTTGTCCAGCTTACTTTGTTCTTTCAATGCTTCATTCTCCTGCTTAATGTGTCGGTTCAAGACTTCTAGCTCAAATACCTCTTGTTTTAAATATTTGACCTATTCATCATGAGGTACTATAATGCTTGGACCGGTAGCAGATTGCTCTAACCAAATAATCATATGCCTTCTGTTGGTCAGGGTCTATGTCAGGTGTTTGTCTTGGTCTAAATTCAAATTCTTGAAGACTGCTTTCTCTTTCTTGCTGTAAGGGACTTTCCTCTCGTGGAGGACTATGCTCAATATCTAGCTGAATTGGAGTCTTTTCAGGTGTGCCCAAATCAACAAAATGGGACTGTTTTCCTTTGGTCACACTCATTTTTCCCTTCAGCCTACTGCTTCTTCTCACTTGTACATTAGTGCTCTTTGGCTGGGCACTATGTTTCTCTTTCTGTTTTCTCTTTAAGAGGGAAGTGGCTTGAAGTTGTACTAATCTATCAGCTAGTGTTTGGGATTCTTCTTCAATGGAGGGCTCAGGTGAAGGAAATGACTCTTGCACAATGGCTTTCCCTTTATCCCCCTTTTGTCTTTTAGTTCTGTCTCCCTTTTTCCTTTCTTCTCGGGCAATTTCTTGGGCAGTTTCTTGAGCAGTTTCTTCAGCAATCTTTTGGGCAGTTTCTTCAATTTCTACAGCAGTTTCCTGGGCAGTAATTTCTTTCCCTCCTCTCCTACTTCTCTTTGGTATCCTAGGAGAGCTGCTAGAGGCTTCAACTACCTCTTGAAAATGGTTTCTAACTAGAAACTTCTCCCATGTATCATTTTTAGTTTTCAACTGCTCCTCAATTAAAATAATAATGAGTCCATGGTGATACAAGTGGGGTTCAATGTTTCCCACGTGTTTCTGAACAGTGGCACACATCTTCTTTAGACTAGCTAACAAGAAACAAGTTAGGTTGATAGCTCGGTCATCCATAAAGTGCATCATGATTCTTGTATGGTATATATACATAACACCGAAACGGCCTTCACATGTTAAAAAATTTTGAACAAGCAGCAGTAATGAAGTCCATTCCTCTTTAATGACACGTACAGGGATTCCCTTAGTGAAAATGGAGGTATCCATACCTGGATTCTTGAGCATATTTCTCCACTCTTGATCTTCAACTGTTCTATTTTTGAACCAGTGTTCTCCTTTTTGAGACAAATCGATTGCTGTGGCCAAGGTGCTCTCTGTTATGGTGAACTATAGGTCTCCTACCTCCACGGTTTTCACATCAAATGACCGGCAAATGCCTTTGTCACCTTCTTATTTTACCTGTTAAATTTCTGAATGAACTTCAACCATTCGGCTCTCTGCAATGCTTCTTTTATCTGTGAGTATCCCTCTAAAAATTTTGAACCCTCTGGTTCTGCTCTTAACAATTTCCCCATTCTCTACTCTCAGTTTTACTTAAAGCTCTGACAGTGGAATATGGACGCTGGAGGAGAATGCTTACGGGAAAACAGGGGAATTACGGTTGTAACAAAGTAACCGTGATGTAATAAACAGTATGGTGCAGAACTTGTGATTTGGGGTTTTGAACAGTGAGGTGAGGAAAAACAATGAGGGATTACAGGTGTATGAAAGCGAGAGTGGAAACGGTGGTATGAGGGTAGAGAACAATATGGCGATGAGTTTTATGCATGCGGGTGCAACGGTCAAATCTGTAAGCATCGGGTGGCTGCATACACTTAGCTGCGGAAATGATCATATGTAGAGACGTAGTACACTGGTATACATCACTGAGGTATGAGTAATTAATGGAAGAGTAGCTCGTATCAAGTTCAAATCAATAGCAATTAGGAGACCATTAGGAGGGTGATGAGGTGGATTAGGCGTGATCATGGACGAGGAGTGGGATAATCTTGTCAATCATTACATTAAGTGACTCCTACCACGATTTGAAAACCATGCATAGATGATATTAAACTATTGATTAAAAATTTGGAACATACCTTCATACATTTGCATTTGATCTCTTTATTGATTATGGTGGCTAACTTTTGATTGCTTTCTGGCCTTGTAGGTGCTATGTATCCTTGCTTCTCTTTGATGATGATACCTCTGACTGTAAAAAAAAATTTCTTTTTGAAACAAAATTGCTTTGATTGCAGAGACAGAGTGTATTGGTTGCGGAAACTTGGTATGAGCTGCGGAATCTGCAACAACACTTTTCTGCCTGCACAAAGATGATTAGAACAAACTTATCTAAATGGAATAGTCCTGAGAGGGACTTTATTGGTGGAAATGAGATGGAATGAATGAACTGGAAGAAAATGGCTGCGGAATGTGGGATTGGCTGCGGAATCAGAGACCGGCTGCGGAAACCCTATATCAACTGCGGAATTGCAGCACTTGAACCAAAAATCTAAACCAACAGTCAATCATTAGCACAATTAGCAAATCATGTTAAAAAGTCCTATAATGCAATGAATTGAACAAGTTGATGAAGGAAATGATGACAAAATAAGGAGTAGGAAAAGGCTGTTGGGAGGATGGGTAAATGAGTGCAAGTTTGAGGCTCAACACTTCCATTGAAGATTTTTTGTCCAAGTTGAATACCCTTAGATTTCTCTTGGAAGGTGTTAATATTAAGAAAGAAGATGGTAGCCTTATCTATTCCATTCATACTAAGTTAGGACCAACCTACTCTGTGTTTGTTCCACCTTCCATTCTACTAGAGAAGCCTTTATTTCTCAAGGAAAAGACTACAAGTCCCCTCACTTTTGATGCCTTTTGTGATTCTTTAATAAGAGAGCAAGAAAAACTCTTACATCTTGGTCTTCTTAATATTGGAAACTCTTCAAAGAATGCCTTAGCAACCCAACAACAACCAAGTTCAAAAAATCCTAAGAAGCAGCATCCTAAAAAGAATGGTCATAAACCAAACAAGGGTCTTAAGAAATTTCAGTCTCATAATGAAAAATCAACTCAACAAAATGATAAGACAACTAAAAACAAAGGGAATAAGACTGATAGACATTGCAACTTTTGTAATTGTGATGGCCACTTAGAATCCAAATTCTTTAAGAAGATGGAAGCCTTGGAAGCAACAATGAAGAAGCATAACATCCATTTGGAGCACTCTCAGTATGGCTATGCACTAAATGTATCTTCTTCTTCTCATTCTCATGAGTGGCTCATTGATTCTGGAGCCTCTTAACACATGGCAAAAAAAAAGCCATGTTTTCTTCTTTAAATGATTATAACACCAAAAATATATATGTTGGTGATGATAGATCTCTTAGTTTTGTAGGGACTGGAACTATTCATCTAGACAATGGTCAATTTAATGATGTATTATGTGTTCCTACCTTATCCTTCAACCTTCTATTTGTATACCAGATAACTCATTCAGGTGAAGGTAAAACCGTTGAAGTTTCACCTAATGATGTTGTAATTAAGGACCTAAGAGATCCTAGACAAATTTTAGCTACTAGAATCGTTGATGATTCTACAAGGTTGTATAAGTTTAACTACTTTGGGTGATCAACTCTTCCCTTAGTATTTGTTTCTCATAATGATTAAGTGATAAAACTTTGGCATGAGCGATTTGATCACTTAAACTATCGCTCTCTTCAAAATCTATGTAAAGAAATATGGTGACAAGTCTTCCTATGGTATCTTGCAGAGATGGTGTTTGTTCCAGATGTGTACTCAAAAAACATCATCCGGATAGTTTTGAAAAACTTTCATCTTGGCACGCCTCAACACCTTTATAACTTGTGCATAGTGATTTATGTGGTCCACTTCCAGTTGATTCATTCTCTAGCTACAAGTATTTCTTAACTTTCATTGATGATTTCTCCATATGCACTTGGGTATACTTGTTAAAACTCAAGAGTGAAGTCCTTAACATGTTCTTGGCCTTTAAGGGCTTTGTTGAGAAACAATATGGACATAAAATTATTAAGCTAAGATTTGATAATGGTAGAGAATATGTTAACAACAAATTCATCAACTTTTGCACTAAGCATGGAATTCAATTGCAACATACTGTTCCATATACTCCACAACAAAATGGTGTAGCTGAAAGAAAGAATCACACCTTAAAGAAAATGGCTAACTGTATGCTTCAATCTAAAGGACACAGTCTTAATTTTTGGACAGAAGCAATTAACTTTGCAAATTACATAGTAAATCACCCTCCTACTAAGGTTTCAAAGAATATCACTCCAGAAGAAGCATGGAGCTCAATTAAACCAGATGTAAGTCACTTTCATGTTTTTGGAAGTGAAGCATGGGCCCATATTCCAAATGAGAAACATAAAGCCTTAGAACCTATGAGTGAAAAATGTATTTTTGTTGGATATTCTGAAGATGTAAAAAGATATAGAATTTTTCAACCTAAATCCAAAAATGTTATCATTAGAAAATATGTAAATTTCGCTGAAAATATATTGGCGTATGAGCCTAGTTCGGCGGATATGACACCTTTCTCTATCCCTTCTCCTTCTGAAAATATTCCTTCTTTAGATGATGACAACGAGGATGGAAATCCTCCCCCACCTTCTTGGGATCCTCCTATAGCTCCTCAAATTCCATTCATACTAAGTTAGAACCAACCTACTCTGTGTTTGTTTCCACCTTCCATTCTACTAGAGAAGCCTTTATTTCTCAAGGACAAGACTACAAGTCCCCCTCTTTTGATGCCTTTTGTGATTCTTTAATAAGAGAGCAAAAAAAACTCTTACATCTTGGTCTTCTTAATACTAGAAACTATTCTAAGAAAGCCTTAACAACCCAACAACAACCAAGTTAAAAGAATCCTAAGAAGCAACTTCCTAAAAAGAATGGTCATATACAAAACAAGGGTCCTAAGAAATTTCAGTCTCACAATGAAAAATCAACTCAACAAAATGATAAGACAACTAAAAACGAAGGGAAGAAGACTAATAGACATTCCAACTTTTGTAATTGTGATGGCCAGTTAGAATCCAAATTCTTTAAGAAGATGGAAGCCTTGGAAGCAACAATGAAGAAGCATAACATCCATTTGGAGCACTCTTCAACTTCAACTTCATCTTCAGGAATAACCCTTTCTGCATGTGGTTGCCAAGCATCTCTGTCTGGTTATGCACTAAATGTATCTTCTTCTTCTCATTCTCATGAGTGGCTCATTGATTCTGGAGCTTCTTATCACATGGCAAAACAAAAAGGCATGTTTTCTTCTTTAAATGATTGTAACACCAAAAATATATATGTTGGTGATGTAGATGTCTTAGTTTTGTAGGGATTGGAACTATTCATCTAGAGAATGGTCAATTTAATGATGTATTATGTGTTCCTACCTTATCCTACAACATTCTATTTTTATATCAGATAACTTATTCAGGTGAAGGTAAAACTGTTGAATTTTCACTTCATGATGTTGTAATTAAGGACCTAAGAGATCCTATACAAATTTTAGCTACTAGAATTTTTGATGATTCTACAAGGTTGTATAAGTTTAACTACTTTGGGTGATCAACTCTTCCCTTAGTACTTGTTTCTCATAATGATGACGTGATAAAACTTTGGCATGAGTGATTTGGTCACTTAAACTATCGCTCCCTTTAAAATCTATGTAAAGAAAATATGGTGACAAGTCTTCCTATGGTATCTTGTAGAGATGGTGTATGTTCCGGATGTGTACTCAGAAAACATCATCAGGATAGTTTTGAAAAAATTGCCTCTTGGCATGCCTTAGCCCCTTTATAACTTGTGCATAGTGATTTATGTGGTCCACTTCCAGTTGTTTCATTCTTTGGCTACAAGTGTAAAGAAAATATGGTGATAAGTCTTCCTATGGTATCTTGCAGAGATGGTGTATGTTCCGGATGTGTACTCAGAAAACATCATCATGATAGTTTTGAAAAACTTGTCTCTTGGCATGCCTCAGCCCCTTTATAACTTGTGCATAGTGATTTATGTGGTCCACTTCCAGTTGTTTCATTCTCTGGCTACAAGTATTTCTTAACTTTCATTGATGATTTCTCTATATGCACTTGGGTATACTTCTTAAAAATTGAGAGTGAAGTCCTTAACATGTTCTTGGCCTTTAAGGGCTTTGTTGAGAAACAATCTGGACATCAAATTATTAAGCTAAGATTTGATAATGGCGGAGAATATGTTAACAACAAATTCATCAACTTTTGCACCGAGCATGGAATTCAATTGCAACATATTGTTCCATATACTCCACAAAAAAATGGTGTAGCTGAAAGAAAGAATCACACCTTAAAGGAAATGGCTAATTGTATGCTTCAATCTAAAGGACGCAGTCTTAATTTTTGGGCAAAAGCAAATAACTTTGCAAATTACATAGTAAATCACACTCCTACTAAGGTTTTAAGGAATATCACTCCAGAAGAAGCATGGAGCTCAATTAAACTAGATGTAAGTCACTTTCGTGTTTTTGGAAGTGAAGCACGGGCCCATATTCCAGATGAGAAACATAAAGCCTTGGAACCTAAGAGTGAAAAATGTATTTTTGTTGTATATTCTGAAGATGTCAAAGGATATAGAATTGTTCAACCTAAATCCAAAAATGTTATCATTATAAGAGATGTAAATTTTGTTGAAAATTTATTCGCCTACAAGCCTAGTTCGGCGACTATGCCACCTCTCTTTATCCCTTCTACTTCTGAAAGTATTCCTTCTTCAGATGATGAAAATGAGGATGGAAATCCTCCTCAACCTTCTTGGGATCTTCCTATGGCTCCTCAACTTCCAAAATGGACCTGCGCTATTTGGGATGCATCAGGTGCTCTTGTAGGTGATCCTACAGATCATAGTCATACACATTCTCAGTTTGATAGAGCCTCTTCTTTACTGGCTCAAGCTTTAGCGAAAAATGATCCTGATACCTTTGCATAAGCTTCAGGCCATCCAGATTGGGATGCAACTATGAATGAATAATATCATTCATTATTGGCAAATGCTACATGGGACCTTGTTCCTCTTCCAAAGGGACAAAAACTTGTTAGATGCAAATCAGTTTACATAACCAAGTTTGGACCAGATGGAAAAGTTGATAAACATAAAGCTCGTCTTGTTGCTAAGGGTGTTTCACAAGTTGAAGGCATTAACTATACTGAAACCTTCTCCCCTATTGCCAAAATGAACTTTATTCGCCTTGTTGTTTCCTTGCTACCTCTTTTAAATGGAAAGTACATCAGATGGATGTTAAATCTACCTTCTTGCATGAATAAATCTATATGGAACAACCTCCTCACTTTATACAAATAGACTCTAGCCTCATATGTTGGCTTAAGAAATCCCTTTATGGTCTCAAGCAAGCCCCTCGAGCTCAGTATGACAAAATGGATAGCTTTATTTTAGATATTGGATTTTATAGGTGTCATTTTGACAATACTGTCTATACCAAGAAAGTGGGTAAGTATCTTATCATTCTTGTTATTTATGTTGATGATCTTGTCCTTACTGGTAGTGATCCCAACCTTATAAACCATGTGAATTCCAACCTTAAAAAGCAGTTTGAAATAATAGACTTAGGACACTTGCATTATTTTCTTGGTCTTCAAGCCTTGCAATCCAAAGAAGGTATTTCCTTTTCCCCGTCCAAGTATGTTTGTGGTCTTCTACACCACTTTCACATGGAAGACTGTAATCCAACCCCTTCTCCCTTTCAGTTTGGAGCCAAACTTTTAGTCACTTGTACTTCCCCTGAAGTTGATGCTACCTTATACCGTCAACTTGTTGGAAAACTTTTGTATCTGACCCATACCCATCCTAAACTTTCCTCTGTTGTTCTCCTTGTTGCTCAGTTTAAGAAAAACCCACATGAAATTCATTGGAAATGAGCTAAAATAATACTTCGTTATGTTCAAGTTACAGTTTAGTTTTGGATTCATTACAATGCATAAGCATCTCCTCTATTGGTTGGTTTCACTGATTCTAATTGGGTTGGTGACCCTGATGATCAGAAGTCTACTACAGGTTATGTCTTCACTCTTGGTTCTGGAACTATTACATGGGTTTTCAAGAAACAAAGCATCATTTTTCTTTCTTCAAAAAAATAAGAGTATTGTGGCACTATTGCAGCTAGTAGGGAAACAATGCGGCTTCGTAAAATCTTGTCAGAGTTTGGTTTTTAGAAACAACATCTGACTATACTTTGGTGTGATAATCAAAGTGTCGTTCAACTATGCAAAGATCCAGTCCAACATCAATGCAACAAACACATTGAACTACACATGCACTTCATCAGAAAGCTCATTCATGACCATGTCCTTGAAGTGCACTATTGTTCAACCGATGATCAAGTTGCAGACATCTTTACAAAGGCTCTCACAGAGGTGAAGTTTACTAAAATTCGATTTATGGTTGGAGTTTAGGAAGTTGTCACTAACGAGGGAGAGGCTCTAATTCCTCCTTCCTTTTCTCGTGGTGCTATATTTATACATCCTTCAATCCTATCCCAAGTTTTTCTTAAGGGGGGATGTTAGGATATTCCGACACATAAGAAATAATTAACTATAACTTGGTCTAGTGTATAGTTAGGTAAAGTGTGTTTCTTTAGTATGTACTTTTTGTAACTTACAATCCGACGGTCACAATATGTTCTAGACATGAATTGATTTGATGGTTCATTCTCTCCTTAGTATTACCAACACTTTATTTGTGGCTTAACACCCGATTGGTCCATGATTTCTATTTAAAGAGCATGGAGGATCATTTTTTAGGTGACCGTTCACGAGAGAAGCTTATGTAAATTTTCTTTCTTTTACATTAATAAATTACCTGAAGTGGCCATGTTGGCTCAGGCCATGGACTGTTTCCCTCTTTGAGGGCTTTAACCACATCAAGAATGTTGGTGTATTGATCTGTGATCTGCTTGTGAGTAGTGTCCTTTGGTGTTCTATTTAAGGAACTTACCCTATAAATTCCTACACAACTCCTAGCTGAGCCCCCATGTCTACCACCTTGACCTATTGGCCCTACATGTCTAGAACGCCCCAACCGAACACCACCTCTTCCTCCTAAAGCCACATGGCTCGAAACATATACACTTAGACCTTACAGATTCCCTCCACCACTTCTAGACACTAGCTCAAGCGAGGCCAAGACTTAACCACGCCTGGCCTACCAGAATTAGGTGGCACCTGGGCTGAGGACCACCTTGAGCGACGAACCAGCCACATGCTTGAAACCATGTGGAAATAGGTGGAGCCAAGGTTTTAGTCCAATGGACCTATTGAGTGTACATGGCGCCAATGAAGATTTGTTTAAATCCAACAAATTTTAGCCCCCACTCCTTCATTAAACCTTAGAAAGTAGGGTGAGGGGTGAAGTGCATCCTTTGATGTTTGATTGATTTAGCATACAAATGTAGTTTGGTATGCTTCAAGAAGTTATGAGAATTTTAAGTCATGCAAGAAACAAATTTCTCCTTCCCCCTTATTCGTAAATAGCTCAAAAGATGAGGTGTCCCAAAATGAAACTTTAGTTGCCAATCAAATCAAAACAATTGGAGTGTCGATGGAAGTCATAGATGGTTTAAATGACCAGGTTGAAGCATCAATTAGTTTAATACAATGGTCCTATGCCATGGTTATATTCACTAGAGATCTAGTCAATGATGGAAGAGACAAAAATTTACCATTCAGGAGCCAAATTCGGTTAAGAAAATTAAATCCTGTAGGTTAAAGAAAATTAAAGGTTGCAACATATATAAATAAATGGTATGGAGAAATTGAGAGCAGTGATTCCCATGCAAAAAACAATTGTTAACTTCCAATGTAAATAATGAGACTATGAAGTGCTATGAAGATAGAGAAGAATATATTGTCTATTTAGTACAAGGAAAATAGGAGGGGAACCAAGTTGTAGATTGGAAATATGTGAGAAAGTTTTTGATTGAAGAAAGAGATGCTGATATTAAAAGACAAAAAGCATTGATGCAAAATAAAAATATAAAGAACAATGGCGAATATTCCATAGAATAGGAAACATGTGTGGAAATAAGAGACGAATGTTGAGTAAATGATGAATAAACGAATCAATGGAGGTATAGAGATGTAGTAAGATTGGAATGAAAAATCTAAAGAGAGTTCCCCTGCATTTGAGTAGATATAGTTGTAGTAAACATGAAGATGAATATATATCCCAAAGTGAATGATGAGAACTCTGGGAGCTAAGTAGTAGGAAACTCAATTTTAGATCTAGAAAAGAGATTGTTATTGAATGTTATGGAAAGTGCAAATCGGTTAAGATCCATAGTGGTCTGTATAAAAGAGGAGACAATGTTATGTTGTGTTGTGGTTAAGTTTAAGAAGAAGAGTTTGAAGAGAAGGAAAATTAAAGAGAGTAGAACTAAATTTTGTGATCAAATATGAGTTAGAGGTGAAGTTCAGATATGAAGAACCAATAAGGAGATTGATTATTGAATAGATATGAGAAGGATTTGAATGACCGAGCAAAGCAAGATTGGGAGATCTAAGAGTTATACAGTTGCTTTAGCAATAATTTTTATAAAGAACCTATGGATCTTAGCTTGAAAAAGTATGAAATAAGAGATTTGATGGGTTCAACAAGTTGATTCTTCTAGATCATGATGTTGGAGCCTCCTTCAAGTTGGTGCCTGTAAATATCAGGATGTAGGTGCCTCCAACAAGTGGGTGCCTACAAATATTGGGCTTTGGTGCTTCCATCAAGTTGGTTCTTGCAAAGAAAAGGGGGTTTGAGCCTCCAGTAGGTTGTGGCATACATAACTTGATGTGATATGGAGTTGGTGCTTGCATTTACATAAAAATTAAAAATAGTTTGTGGTTTTCTCTTGTATGGGTTTCCATGTAAATTTCTGGTGTTCAAATATTTTTTTGATTGATATGTGGTTGACTTGCTCAATGTATTTTATTAATTAATGATTTTTTTAAATTGTTAAAATACTAATTCAACCCCTTCTCTTAGTATCTCTTGGTTTCTAAAAATTGGTATCAGATCAAGTTCCTTTAGGAATAATTTAACTATTGGAAGGTAGATCTCAAGGGACCATGGTTGACCAAGATTAGATTTCCCTGGATGAAGTACAATTATTGAATGGATCAAGTTTTGTACTTTGCAAGGTAATGATGGAAGCTTATTTAATGTTTTTTTTTGTGGATGTAATGTTTTTATTAATAAATGGAAAGAAGAATGAATATAATTCAGAATCCAATAAGGACATCTTGAGTGGACTATCAAATCTAGACATTGATAAAGTGACAAGTTGTGAGAATACAAAAGATATGATAGATAAGATGCAATGTATCTATGAAGAAGATTCTTACACTATATATGAAATCAAGAAGTCCTCTCAAAAGGAAAAAGTACACAAAGAATAAAAGAATATTGAAAATTGTGACTTCTCAAGTAATAAATCAAATTGCAAAGAGGATTCCCTGGTAACAAGTTCCCAAGTTTCTGATCATCATTCAAAAAATGAAGTTGGAGATTAAAAAGAAGATGATAAAGTGCAATCCCCAGGTAATCTACTATTTCGTTGTAATTGTAGAAGAATATATCGTATGTCTTATAGATGCTCACATGAAATTTCAGAAGAAGGAGATAGATATGCATCTAGTAGTTATGATGAAGGATCTACAATGGTAGCAATAGAATATCAATAGATTATTTAATAAATTAAAGACAATAAGAAAGAGATATCATATTCAGAAGTAAAAGGAGTTAAAAGTAAAATATACCTTAGATGTGAACTTGCTAGTTCCCTTGAGGAGGTAAATGAAGAAGAATATCTTGATGAAGAGATCTGCTTCAAAGCAAAACGTATCTCTGCTCTATAGGAGATTGAAAAGGTTACAACAATAAATTAGAGACAAAATATATTGTTGTGGGATTATGAGAAGAAGAATTAGGATTTTGAATAATTAAAGACAACTATTGTTATCCTGAAAACTCATCTTGAAGAGGTAAATAGAAGAGAGGAAGTTCTTACAAAGTAACTGAAAGAATGGGAAAATAGCTATCAAAAGCTAGAAGAAGAGGTTGTTTCTTTAAGGAAATATTGAGAGAAATAAAAAGCTAAGATGGATATGAGCCCTAGGTTTGCTAAAGGATCTAAAACACTAAACAACACTCTTAGCATTCAAAGGTCTCTAACAATCAAAATTGGTGTGGGTTATAAATATCTTCATCAAATGGTGAGCCAAGCACTAGTTCCTAAGGAAACAAAACACCGTTAAGCTCTGCAAATACACTCAAAGGCGAGGCCAACAAAGAAAAAGGAGGTGGTAACAAAAGAAAGAACGGAAAAAGTGTTGATCTTGTCATAATCCTGAATAATCCTCAACGCAAATCAAAGCATTAGCAAAAAATGAAACAAAGATGCCACATATCCACCCCTACACAACTGTAGTACAACTTCAAGTACCCAAATTTGTTTTATGGTGATTGTTACTCATGTCATAATTTGAGAATAATGCTATTAACTACAAATCCAAGAAGTTTAACAAAAATGAAAATATTAGATCTAGTCTTTTTCCAAATTCTAGCTCTAGGATTTCCTATGCTAGAAAAAACAATACATTTTTTCCCATCATGAATGAGATTGAATGCTTTAACTATAATGATTTTGGACACAAATCTAGTGAATGTAGAACCAGATTCTTTAACCCCCTAGGTAGTAGTTCCGTAAAGAATATTCACATCAAGGAAGCACAAATAGATGGAAACGAAGACCAAAGAAGTCTGAAGAGTGTGGATTTGCACTAAATTACCATAATCAATAAGGGAAATGGTATGTCGAAAGCGGATGATCAAAGCACATGATTGGAGATAAAAGTATATTTATCTTTCTAAGAGAAGATAAAAGAGGATGTGTCACGTTTGGGAATAATGCACTAGCTCAAACTAAAGGAAGAGGAACTATATGTTTAGATGACAAGACTAAAACTCAGAATTTCCTATATATGGATGGTATGAAACATAATCTCCCTAAAGGCTTCAAATGTGATAATAATGGACATCAAGCAAGTAATTGTAGAAAAATTTCAATAAGTCCTTCAGAGTGAAACAAACAAGAAGAAAGCACAAGGATATGGAAATAAAAAGAGGAAATAAAAGAAAAATGTAATTTTTACCTGTGTGGTTTGTTGCCACAAAATATATAAGCCTTGGAGAGGGAAATCCTACGAGGCATAAACTAGAATAATAGACAACATCAACACTTTACTCTATTTCAAATCACATGTGTGTGCAAACTCTACATGTAAAACAACAACAAAGAATAATTTGAGGGAAAACATGCAAATCTAGAGATCCATCTATTGATGCCCGATTTGTCCCTCTACATCTTCTTTTATAGGCTATTTCAATTATGGTCCTCACATAGTTTCTTTGATCCTACCTTTAATCTGGTCCACTTTGACAAAATCTTGGTGCCTTGTTCATTCTTTCAAAATCAAACCAACCTTTCCTGCTTTCGCGGGCACATTTTCCTTATTTTTCGGCTACTCGAATCCCAACATTTACTTCTCTGCTGCATTCATTTTTTCCAGTGATCTGCATCTAATGAATCTATCCATTCTTCCTCCTCGATTGTTCTACAAGCTTGTTTTCAAAATACGTACAAAAATGAAGGACCCAACATTTCTAATTTTGTAAATTTATTATTGGATTGTACTTAATATTTTTTTGAATCCTTCCACCGTCATTTAAAATCTTTGACATGACAATTTTCTTTAAAATGAGACTTTAGGGTAGCAAGTCTAACCAATAAAGATTAGTCATTGAAAAAATTTCACGCCATCCCTTGCTCTTAAGGAGCATATTTTCCTTCCCATCTATTAAGTAATCCATCAACGATTAATCATAATAAAAGTTTATTTTGAAAGGATTAACTAAGGGATAGGAGGCCTCATTATGAGCCGACCTACCATGATCATGCATCCTAACAAAAGTGACATTACCGCTACTGGTCACCAAGCTACAATAGTGGCTTTTGGTCACATGACTAAAAGACAAGAGGTCTCATCACAAGCCAACTTGTTCACTTTTGTTAGTTCTTGTTAATACCATTGTCATTATCTGGTTACCAAACCAGGAAAATGACCTTCAGTTGATTTCTAGGAAGATTTCACGAGTAAAGTAAACATTCTAAGAAACTCTAAATCTATGTCTAATAGGTGGGGTACACACATTTCATTGGGTTAAAAGGCATCCCTATCGAGACTATATACACCTCCTGGCGGCAATGGTCATTCTTATGGTATTAAAGTTAATCTAACAACTATGATTTACTTGGTTACCTTGTCTTTCCCTAAACTCATTATAAATAAAGTTTAATGATTGCATTTATGAGTTTATATTTTATCTTGTTTTTGAACTATGGTGGAAATGATTTTGACATATTATAAATTTGCAATTGTTGTTCATACAAATGAGAAATGAAACTTTTCAGGTTACTTGAGGACCAATATTCCTTGACATCTAATCTTATTCCTTCATGTATATAGGTTTCAGATTTTTTAACCAGAGATAACTGATTTACCCAATCAATCACCATTTGTTGGCCCGCTAATAGCTCACCTACGTTTTTGTTTAAAGATTTAGTGGAATAAAGGGTTGCATTACATAAGAATTTTAAATTAGGTATATATTATGTGTTATGAAACTTAAAAGATAATATAAAACACAAGTATGAAGGTATATAACAATAAATGTGAACAACAACCATAATTCATTGTAGATTGTATTTCAATAAACATGATTTTGTTTATATTAGTATAGATTTATCTTAAATACTGGTCTAAAATGAGTTGAGAGGGATCTAATTTCTTCACTTGCAATTTTTTTATGAGCCAAAATTATTTAAATGTTTTATAGAATATTTATTTCTTTTATTTATTTTTAGATCTTTAGATTATTTTATTTTGACCTACATGAGTAAAATTTCAACTTTGATGATGTATGGATATCCTTACACATCATACTGGGTTGTAGAATAAGCCTCTCAACTCAATGATATTTATGTTGTCAGCTTCATAGTGGACATAGACATGACATCCATGCCCTTAACTTTCTTTTTCCATGATGAACGAGTGAGAACGACATTCTATTATTTCACCCAAATCAAGTCATAAACAAATGAAATGAATGCTCACCTCCAATTTCACTAGTCAAAAATATTTTAGGATCTTAATCGTATGTTCCACCAATATTGTCAAAGTATCAAATATCGTAACTAGTAATATGATATCCATTTGAGAAATATTATCAAACCTGTAATGCATAGGATCTCTTTAGGGTGCCATATCACATCACACATCAGTATCCATGAGAGATCATGAGCTAGCCTCTCAACACCTGTGTATTATGCTTATGGTCATTTCTTATGGCATGACTATTGAACACTTTGCAATATCCAAAATAAAGTTTGTGATATGATGAAGTTATGTTATGAAACCAACTAACAAAAAGATAGAAAAGATAGCTCAATGACTTAGAAATTAGCCTCTTCGAGGGGGAAACCTCCTTTACATTACACCAATGAACAATTCTTTGATGATACAAATTACAAAACCTCCTTTCTATATATAGGAGTCTAAGGGATCACAATATAATCAAATCCGACATAACAATAATAATATAAGGGCACAAAAATAACAATAGTGGGATTTTATGGGGCACAACAATAACAATAAGGGCTACAATGACAATAGTAATGGGGGAATCACTAGTATTATAGGGACCTAACATGCCCCTCTCCTTCAAAGACATGTTGTCCTCAATGCTCGAGTAGTTATGGATGCTTCTGTATAAAATTATCATCCTCCCATGTGGAATCTTCAGCAGGTAAGTTCTTCCACTTGATGAGATACTCTAAAATTGATCGATTTCGTAGCTGTCGAGTTCTTGTTTTTGTGACTGCTTCAAGTTCGAATATGATTTTTCCTTCCTCATCAAGTTCTGGAAATATTGTTTGAATTGGGAGTTTGTCACCTATAAACTTCTTTAAGCATGAAACATGGAAAACTAGGTGCACTCAGGAATCTGTAGAAAGATCTAATTTGTATGCCATAGTACCTATCTTTTGTAACACCTTGTATGGACCATAATACTTTGGTGATAATTTATTATACTTCTTAGCTTGCTTGAGGGACATTTGTTTATATGGTTGTAGTCATAGGAATACCCAATCACCTACATCAAAACTTCTTTCGTTGCGATGTTGACCTACTTGTTGTTTCATTCTATTCTGTGCCAAAGTGAGGTTATCCTTTAAGAGTTGGAGAACTTGTTGTTGATGCTCGATGTGATCTTCCACTACTTGAAATTTAGAATTTTCTCTTAAATATGATGTGATGGACGGTTGATGATATCCATAAAGTGCCATAAATCGGTCATTTTTGCTACATTATGGAAGGAAGTGTTATACCACTATTCAACCAGAGGCAACCATTTGACCCATTGTGTCTGTTATCAAATACAAAGCAACGAAGAAATCCTTCCAAACATTTGTTTACTATCTTAGTTTTTCCATTAGATTGAGGATGATAAGATGGGCTATGAGCTAACTGAGTACCAAGACAAGAAAATAATTTTGTCCAAAACTTTCCAGTGAAAATGGGATCTCTGTCACTTACAATAATCTTTGGGTTTCCATGTAGCTTTTGAATTGTTTCCATAAATGCAGTAGAAATTGTATTTTCTTTAAATGGATGAGATAATGCACAAAAGAGTGCATGCTTGGTAATTCTGTCAATTACCACCATGATAACACTCTTTCCTTTGGACTTGGGTAAACCTATGATAAAATCCATTGAAACCTCCTCCTAACATTGGCTTGGAATGGATAAAGGTTGTAATAGACCTGGGGTATTAATTTTTTCAACTTTATTTTGTTGGCAAACGAAACATTCCACCACAAACTTTTAAATATATGATTTAAGGCCATCCCAAGAAAAATACCTTCTTAACCCTATGGTAAATTTTTAGAATTCTTGGGTTCCCTCCTAAGGGAGAGGTGTGCAATTCCATAAGAATATTTTGTTTGAGTTGGGAATTCTTATATAGGTATAAGCGATCTTTGTACCATAACCAATCATTTTTCTAGCTAAATGTATCATATATACTGGGATCTTGTTGTAGCTTTTGAATGAGTGCCCACACGTCTTCGTCATTCTTCCATTCATCCCTTGCTTCGTTTATCCAATCTGGTTGGATAATAGAAATGGTGCAAAGAAATGCTTCCACATCCTCATCCTTTCTTAAGAGTGCACTTGCCACAACATTTTGCTTCCCTTTTTTGTAGATGATTTCAAAGTCATAACCCAACATCTTTGTGACCCATTTTTTTTTTCTCTTTTGAAGATAATCTTTGTTCTAAAAAGTATTTGAGACTATCATGATCTTTTTTTACCTTGAACTGTCTTCCCATTAGGTAGGGTCACCATTTCTTAAGTGCATGCAATATTGCCAACATTTCCTTCTCATAAATAGCTTTGTGTAAATACTTTCCTTTGATTGGACGACTTTCAAAGGAAATGGGTCTTTCTTCTTGCGTTATAACAATACCAATTCCATTTCCCGAGGCATCATATTCCACAATAAATATTTTTGTGAAGTCCATCATAACTAAGACCGGTGCTTGGAACATTGCCTCTTTAAGATGTTCAAAGGCCTTCATTGCTTCTGGAGTCCATGAAAAGGCATCTTTCTTAAATAATGTTGTTAGAGGTGCTACTATTCTCCCATAATTATTAACAAACTTGCAATAATACCCTGTCAACCCAAGAAATCCTCGCAGATGCTTTATGGATGTGGGGATTTCCCATTCCTTAATGGTTATAATTTTTCTAGGGTCTACCTTAACACCTTCATGAGATACAATATGACCTAGATATTCCACCTCTTGTACTCCAAAGAAACATTTGGAGGTTTTTGCATATAATTGTTTCTCCTCCAATAGTTTAAGCACCCTGTCAACATGTTGAAAATGATCCTTCCAAGACTTGTTGTAGATTAGCATATCATAAAAAATACTAACACAAATTTTCTAAGGGTTTGAAAATGGAATTGATCAAACCTTGAAATGTAGAAGGTGCATTGGTAAGGCCAAAAGGCATGACCAAAAATTCATAATGACCCTCATGAGTTTTAAATGTTGTTTTTAGAGTGTCTTCAGTCTTCATTATGATTTCATGATATTCTGAATGAAGATCCAAATTGGTGAAGTAAATTGATCAATACAATTCATCCAATAATTTATCAATGAAAGGAATGGGAAATTTATCTTTAATAGTGAGCTTGTTGAGCTCCCTATAATCCAGACACATGCACCATGATCCATCCTTCTTGTGAACCAATACTACTAGAGCAGAGAAAGAACTTTGACTAGGTTGAATTATACCAGCCTCTAGCATTTCTGCAACCATACGTTCAATTTCACTCTTTTGGGCATAGGGATATCTATAATGCCTGATGTTTGGAGGAACACTTCCTGGAATCAAATGAATAGCATGATCATGATCATGAATAGGTGGGAGGCCTTTGGGAGTATCAAATAACTTGGAATTATTGTCCAAGTCTTTTTGGAGATCTGGAGAAATAGATGATTTCGATGTGGGAACCTCTAGCGAACATAATTGTGTAATTATGCCCCATTGTTCTTTATTTAGAAGATTTTTCATTATGTTAGAGTTGATTATCTTTCCCGGTTTCCCTATGATACCCCTTAATTCAAATTCCTTTCCTTCAGAAGAAATTTTTTTGAAAAGTTATTGAAAATTTAAAGCTATTGTACCCAAGGATTGTAGCCATTGGACTCCTAGTACAACATCAACACCACCCATTGGAATGGAAAAAATTGGGCTATTTAATACATATTCTCCATGGATAGCTTGATATTATGGAACTTTCCAGAGCAATTTATGGTTCCTCCACTTGAAACGATCACTTGACACTCTAGTACTGGATAGGAAGCAATTCAATTCCTTGGCTATCTTACAATGAATAAAATTATGGGTACTGCCCGAATCAATCAACACTATTAGCCTTTTCTTCTTGATATGTCTTTCTATATTAATAGTTTGAGCAGTGGTAATTCCTTCTAATCCATTACAAGATATGGTCAGATTCATTTCTTCTTTCTCTAGGGTTTGTTCCTGGTGTATGTCCTCTTCTTTTGATGTTTCTTGTTCCTTTTCTTCCTCCTCTTCACAATATATGTAAAATAATTTCTTCTCAGCACACTTATGACCTTTAGTGTATTTTCTATCACAACTATAACAAAGCCCTTTTGCTCTTTTTTCTTCTAATTGTTGTGGTATCAACCTCGTAGGTTGTGGAAGGCTAGGGGAAACAACATTTCCATCTTTAGAAATGTGAGTGGTAGGCTTCCTTGTTACCATAATTTTTATTTCCATTTTTCTTGCGAACTTGAATGCCTTCTCCAATGAGTCAGGTTCCCAAAAGGTGAACCTCATGTTGGATGTTAATCTTTAATGTCCCTATGAACACATCAATCCTATGCTCCTCTGGAATATCTTTTACCCTTATATTCAATTTTTGGAAGTCCTTAATGTGCTCCATCATTGAACCCTTTTGTTTGAGATTTATCATTTGGCTAAAAAAAGTGTTTCTTTTTGTATCCTCATAATGTGTTATCATTTCATTCGTAAAAATTCCCTAAGTGATAATTTTTTTATGAGACAAAAGCCATCGATACCATACAAATTGATTTGGTTCCAAATATAAAGTTACAATGCATACCTTTTTTGTGTTTTTCACATTATGGAGATCGAAATATTGTTCCATCTGTAGTATCCATGTTACGGGATCCTTGCCATGAAACTTCCTCATATCAATCTTTGGAAAATGGTGGGTCTTTGATCCAATGTTAGAGTCTATGAAATCATTATTAACATTTGTTTTGTCCTCATCATGAGTTTCCTTTACTACCCTTTCACCATTAGTAAGCATTTATTGTAGAAACTTTGTCAAATCTATCTTCAATTCTTCCATGTTTCCTTTAAGTTTTTCTTCTAGACCATCCATCTTAGCTTCCATGCCTTTATTTAAACCATCCATCTTAGCTTCCACGCCATCCATCTCAGCTTCCATGCCATTCATCTTAGCTTCGACGTAATTCATCTAAGCTTCTACGCCTTTCTTTAAACCATCCATCTTACCTTCTATTACCTTTTGTGAGAGTGAATTTTGTTGCACTTGGTCTCGTAATTTTAATATATCATGTTTCTTTTCTTCCTCTTCTTCATGATTCATGCTAGTTATTTTAGGTTTCTTACTAGGTGTTTCCATTTTATTTCTTCGGGGCATCAATGAATGATAATTATGCTTCACTATGCCCTTTGAATTCCTTCAAACTATTTTTTCAAACCAAACTTATGCAAAATTTTAAAACAACTACACACATTTTTTCACTTTGTAGGAGCTCGATATTATATCTTATGTATCTTTGAAATTTTGGATCTCCAAGGTCTTAAATTGCGAACTAAGATAACCCTCTAAGTCCTCTTTCTAATTCCACCAGTCTGATCAAAATTGGATTCTCCAAGAAAGCGTTATGCACAATCTCCCTAGATGACCAAATTATACACATTTTGAATAGAGCGAACTTTTACAAAGTGACATATGTCACGGTTTCAAACTTCAGACTTGAAAGCAGTGCACAAAAAACTACAGTTCATCCTCTTTCTATAACTTCTTACGAACTTTCAATCTGATACTCAGAGAGAGAGTTATGACGATTTTCCCAAGGTCACCTGTTTGGGATGTAATTTGGGAGCCTGCAACAACCCTAACTTCCTTGGATCATATCTCCAAAAATATAGTGAGACAAGATCTGAAATTCAGACCTGAGGATCATCGAGATTTCATCCCAAATTTGTTTTTTTTAGCATCTGAAATTTCGCAGAAAAAAGTTATAGGGAAAATCCCACGATGATTGGTTTTGGAGCAGTGAAACCCTAGAATCCAAAGCTTTGATACCAAATGTTATGAAACCAACTCACAAAAAGATAGAAAAGATAGATCAATGACTTAGAAATCAACCTCTTTGAGGGGGAAATCTCCTTTATATTACACCAATGAACAATTCTTCAATGATATAAATGATAAAATCTCCTTTCTATATATATGAGTCTAAGGGGTCACAATATAATCAAAACCGACATAACAATACTAATAAAAGGGCCAAAAATAACAATAGTGGGCTTCTATGGGGCACAACAATAACAATATGGGGACAATAGGGGCACAACAACAATAATAAGGGCTATAATGACAATAGTAATGGGGTTCACTAGTATTATAGGGACCTAACAGGTTATAACCATTTTCTAATTTACATTATCAAAATAATTTTATTGCTGATACTAAAGTTTTAATAATGGCGTTTTCTATTCACAGGTTTGACAACATCTCGAACCTAGATGCCACAATTTTCCACTTATTTGGGGTGCCCTTCTAAGAATCTATAAAAGTTAATTTGCAAAGGTTTGAGAATAGTCCAAAGACAATTTTGGATGAAACCCATGAGGGATCTAATCGGCCAACATATTGCGATTCAATCTTCCTATATAAAGAAAATTGTTTAACAGAACCAAATGATGGTTGCCTTTACATAATTATAAAATGGCTGTCGAAAATGCTAGTTGAACTAGATTCTAGATTGAGGTTAAGAATGATAGTATCATCTTGAGGAGTGGAAGGATTAGCCTTCACCCTAGGTTCCATGAACCATTCCAAGGTTTCCCCAAGTGGATATGAATCATGAGGGGTGGATGAAGGTTCAAGGGATAAATCGATGATATGATTTACAAATTTCCCCACTTCAACATTAATGCATACTAGCACCCCGACCGTTACTGGAAAAGGAGGAGAACAAGGAAAAAAAGGAATAGTAGGTTTCTCCTTTGAAATTAGAGGTGTCTCATGATTTACGAGAGTTGGGGAAGAGGAAACATCAGGGGGTTTATATTCACCATGAAAAGAGATATGAACCAAATGCTCAAACTTTTGTTTAAATAAATCCTAATCTGTGTCTTCTTTCGGAAATTCATAATAGAGGTGAAGGAATCAATCAGAAAACACCATAATTGATTCATTAGATTTCATTCTTAGTTGATTAATTCTTTTAAGGAAATTTCGATAATAATACCTATAAAATTCTAAATGAAGCTCCTTGATGAGGTGTTCAAAAGAATGGATGGAAGCTAGTGGTAGGGTATGAAACCATCAGTTAACTTGACCTTGTAGTGTGAGGCAAAAAAGAATACAAGCCACATCTTCACAGTCAATTTATAGTGTTCATAGAACTTAAGAAAAAGAGATACATGCTCGGTAATGGATGTATCACCCTCACTATTAAGTTCAAATAGAGACAAGTTGTCAAGTTGTTCCACGGAGATGAAAATTTTACCAGGGGATATGTTAGAGAAACATTATGGGATTATGATTTGTGGATGAGCCATTTAAGATAAGAGATTCAAAACAGACTTAACGGGCGCAACTTGTCATCTAGCCCTCCTAGCACCATTTGTTGACGGTGTTGGAAATCCATCAACGAAGGTGGGTCTCCTCGATGAAAAGTTCCAATCAAACTTCTCACCATTTGGTGTGAGAGCCCTTATGGAAATAAGGCCCGACTTCCATATGCTATTAGAGATTTTCCTTGGCTACGATGGTGTTGTCTTGAGGGGGCTTGACCTAGGTTCAATGTTAGTTAGCCAAACAAATCCCTACACTACTGGCCCTTTTGGCATTAGCCCGCGGAGTGCGGACTGAAGTCTCACCCAAAGCAGTATGGGGGGATGCTGGAACCAAGTTTCCGCACCCTTGAGATGGTTGTGGTGTCGATTTATTACGGCTATATCTGCCTTCGTGCAGGTTGCTTAGCCCTGTGTTCCACCCTTCAGTACCTTTGTGAAAGGGTACAATTGGCTTTCACACAACCCTAACCTGCGGCTCAGGTAATTTTTCACTATTAGGGTAGCGAACTGCGATATCTCCACACTAGGCTAAGTGTCTTACTTATCTTATTAACCGATCTTAGTTAGCTTCTCGTAAACAAATGTTCGTACTTGCGTTCACTTAACCAACACATTTACATAAATTCACGCATCATATAACCATTATAAGTGAAATTCATACTCAACATAACAAGATGCATAAACATGAAAGAAATACACAGAAATTGTAGAAGACTTTTCTTTATTTATAATGTCAGACGATTACAGACTCAATCCACCTTGCGCACTCAGCTGCAGGGGTCCGTGCACTCAACTATGGATTTCTACCCTAGGACTCTGTGCACTCAACTGCAGAGCCTCTACCTACGCTACAACCCAAACTTAAACTTCTTGCTCTAAGCTATGGCTCTTTTCCGTCTATTATATATATATTTTTTCCTCAAACTACTTAGAGCTTAGATTTATTTAAACAATCCCATGGTTCACAGACCATGGGTAGATCTTTTACAACCAACATTACATTTCCAAAATAAGGGCAGAAAACCCTATGACTCTTTAACAGCTACATTCTCCCTGACCACAAAATGTAGAGTATTTGCACTTGGATTACAAAATTTGACCAAAATATGGGCTTTTAGCCCCAAAACTGCCCTTGGGGGATCTCGTGCCCAACAATCCCCTAATACAAACATCATGAATTGTGTTATCACTTAAGAAGCAATTCCTAAAATTGTTTACATCAGTTTGATCGTCAAGGTTCGGTGCTAATCTAGGTTTAATTTTTGTTTGCCTTAGATTCTAAGTCTTAGGAGTCTTAGTGGTATGCTCAAAAGGTCAACTATCCATTCTCATTCATCACTAGTCTCATAACTCACACAATCTCCATGTGTCAGCTTTGTTCAAAGATTATTATGTGTTACATGTTTTGGGTGATTTTGTAGCGCATAAATACTTTAGGTGTTTTCGCAGCGCAACATACTTTAGGTGATTTCGCAGAGCAAAACCTAGATTTTACAGTGGCTGCGCTACGAAATCAGGGATTTGTGCTAGATCTTGTCTAACTGTATTTTCCATCAAAATTCATTAATTTTTCATCACCATGTGTTAGTCCTTGAACCATGCCTATCACATGCAACCATTCATTATCATCATTAGAATCATTAGGTGTCTTGATACGCTTAGGTTGCAAGTTTCAAAAAGAGCCAAGTATTCACAGTTATGATTTAGGTTTGGGTTCATGCATGAGGAGCACATTGACAGGTGTTCAATTTTAATTTTTTGAAGATCAAGCGAGGCAGTGATCGAAATTGAGACGGTGTAGGCTTCTTTAATATTCACGTTGCAAGAATTCCATGGAGGAGTATACAGAAAGAAAGGAGCCCACAAGACCATTAGTAATTCAAGACACACCCCAGCAGGCTAAAAAAATAGGGAAAGGTCAGATTAAAGAAAAGATACAAGAACAATTCACAGGTGAAATGGTACAAAAAAGAATAACCAGGAGCAAGTTAGCTAAAAGAAATCACACAACAAGTAAGGCTAAGTCCTAATTTTTGTCAAATTACCTTTTGATGCTTACCTTAAAAGAATGGTGTCTTGTCTTCAGTTTTGAACAACTTCATGGCAGATGGAAAGGCCATTTCAAGCAAAGGAAAGATCAAAAGAGTTGAATTTTTGACCTGAAGCTGTGTTTTTAAAATTACACAGCAGTTTTGTAGCGCGCTACGAAACTGATGTAGTTGCACATTATGATTTCATGGACCAATGTTGAAAGACAAAGGCAAATATTTTTGAAGGAGAATATCTACAAAGGATCATGTACAAAGTATCAAAATTCAGCAAGGGAAAAACAAGTAGAGGAAAGACATTTTTTAACTTCAAACTTTATCAGTCAAACTATCTTCTTGTTTTTACCAGTCAACTTCTAGAAGAGGTTCTGAGCAGTTGAAAACTCATCTCTAAAAAGTGAAAGAGGTTTCCATTCCTAAGATACTGAAGTACAAAAACCTCTTCCACTTTCTTCAAATACATTATGATATGGGAGAAATGAAAGACCAAACTTGCACTACGAAACTGTTGTAGGTGCAGTTTTTCAAAAATCAAAATTTCCTGTTTTACACGTCTTCTTCAAGGATCGATTCTGGACAGCTGGAGTAGTGTTTCAAAACACCAAGAGAGGTGTTTTCTAGCATGGATTGGTTCACAAAAGCCTCTTTCAATATTTCCAAATATAGTTTTTATGAGAAGTTATGAGCTCTGTCCCAAGATCTATTTTTCAGCCAGGACAGAGCAAGGGACAGTCTCCTAGTTTCTAAGAACATCAAAAGGATGAGTCATCAAGGGCCAGCTAGAAGGTTATGAGCACCATAAAATTTGACTTCATGGAGTGTTAAGTGTCAAATAATTCTTTAAATGTTTAGATAAGGTTGTTGTAATCATAATAAGGAGTTACACCCCTAGTTGTATTAGGTCTCTAGGAATCCTAGTTAGCTGTCCTTTGTATTAAATAGTTAGTTTGAAGTGTCAATAGGTATCAAATTAGGAGGAATTCGAATTCCCCTCATGCTGGAGGAAGGAATCTACACGAACTCTATATATGGGAGAAGAACTAATGTATTAAGGGTTGGAAATTTATTGAAAAAAGCTCTGATATTTGGCTTTATGTAAAGACTCTGTTTTAGTAATACAATATTGGCTTTGCTTCTCAGGACTCAGGAGGGATTCAATGTTCAGAATGTGTTGTGTTGTTCTTTTCCCAATATTTGTAGTAGTATGAATGTGTAATCACTTAGAATTCACTCATAGTGCTCTAACTTCCTGTATACATTCATAGACTGTGTGGTCCTATATGTTTTTGGTAAGTTCTGAATGTGTTAAATGCTGAATGCCCTGACTTCTATGTAAGGTTGATACTATTGTTATACTGAAATGATGTTGACTCCATAAGCCCAATGGATAGTTTCTAATTTTGTTTCCACCATTCATATTTTTACATTCGTTTCACAGGAGTTATCCATCTTAATCATAATCAAAAACATTAATCCTTTGAGAGAGCCCTCTCTAGTTGGGGAGGCTAAGCCTCAGTCCAAAGTAGGTTTGAGATAGTTACTTGAGGTCTTCCTGCTCTGCAACCTTCCAGGGTCAGATTTTGAGATAACAAATTTCACTCAAGTCACTCTGTAGGCACGAAAATCTTAGCGCGGAGACCTCCCAACTCTGTTTGGATGACCGCAACCTCGGCAACACACCAAGCCACTGCCTGCTGGACTTCTTCCACTCTCTGCTTGGTGATTGACGCTGAACTGCTACCCTAAATCTTCTACTAAGTTTCCTGTAGTGTCGCAAGCTTCCGTTCAATGGAAGTTATGATCGTATATGCCTCATTTATCCATGCCTTAGGCACGCTTTTAGGACCGCTTCTTTGTGCCGAGCAGCATCCACCTATTCCTTAAGCGCCTTTGCCTCCTGCATCCATGTGAGCCTCTATGTCTACGTGGTCCCTTTGACTTTGTCATATCTTTTCTGTAGCTCGCGTTCCTCTGTCTCCAAGTGCTCTACATTTGAGTCCTCCTGCAGGGTGGTTAGGACCTCGAATGACTGTTCAAAAAGTTGTGTGCAATCTGCTACTGCACTGTCTATTGCCGCTATTGCTGTTGTAACAGTGGTGGCACACTGTTCCTTGACTTCCGGCAGATTTGAAGGCTGACCCCTCAACTAGAATTATGTGATTTGTAGGTTTATCTCTAGCTGAATCTTGGCCATCTCTATCTGAGCGTTGCGCACCCCTGTGGCCAACTTGCAAATGCGTGCCCCAATCGGTTCTTCTACCTGAATGTCTAACTCTGAGACCATTTGATAAGCTTCCTTCACTACCTGCATGATTTTCTTATTCTTTTCCACTGCCTCGTTGCGTTGCAAGCCCAATAGCTCGATATTGATGCGCTGCTCGCTCATCACTTGGAGAGCGCGACTCTCCCGGGGCCTAAGTTCCACGGTGACTCCATCCTGCAAGAGGTAGAGCATCTTTCGAAGGAGCGTGACCATATTTAATCCCACCCCTTTTAGGTTGCTGACCGTGGGCATGTTGGTCTCATTTTCTATAGTAAGTACCCCATCTAGTAGTAGTATCGCATTGGTCACACTTGTGTGCAACATCTCTGCGGCAGCTGAAGTGCTGATCATGAGGCTGGAGGACACTGTGCCAGCTTGTGGAGTGTAAGCCTGCCACTCCTGCAGATCTGTCTGGAGAGCCCCTAATACCAATTGCTACTACTATTCGAATTTTTAGAGGGCCTCCATAATGACATCCCTCACCATTTCTCCATTATCGTGCAAATCCCCCTCAGTGAGGGTGATTAGGTCCAAGGATGTCTTTGAAGCCTTGGTTTTCTTTTGTGACACTACCTTCTCTTATGGGCACTAATGCTTGAGTTGGGTGGATGTCATCTGTGGGTCCATGCCACCTTGTTCTGTCAACTCCTTTTTTTTCTACCTCAGCCTTGGGTGAAGGTGACTTTTGTCCTCCACACTCTTCTCCTCTTGTCTCTACTGTTTTGCCAATTTCGGAGCGTCACGCGCTGTCTAGGTCTTAGCCTCCACTTCATATTTTCTACACTCTTCAGCGAGCTGCACCATTCTGAGCTTTATTTCTTCCTTCTTACGCTGCACGGTGGACTTGTCCATTTCCACTACGGAGCCTGTTGCAGCATGCCACTCCAGCGGCTAAGACTCTAGAACTGCAAAGATAACATCATCTGTTGCCAGATAAGGTAAGCTATGCCATGTCTTCGTGGGGTCTTTCCATGCCCTAATAAAGACATGGTGGAAATCCGCTTTGAACTTTGCAAAGCTCTGCAAAATAGCATATATTATGGCCAACAACCGCGGCTTGTGATTGATCCCCATCCGAATACTCATCTCCATCAAGATCCAAAATATCCTACTTTCTTTTATGCGTTGTGCATCCTTGGTCACCCAGAGCGAAGCATACTTTGCTGCCTTTGGAAGGTTCGACATGACTGAAGGGAATTGGCTATCTTCTAGTAGCTCCCATGCCATTAGTACAATCGACAGCAAGAGCCACACATAGCGGAATGTCTTTCCCTACTCCTGTGCCTCGCAACAGTTCGCAAGGAACTCGTTGCATAGATAATTTGCCCAGTTGAACTGGACTCCTTCAGTGTATTGGCCTACTAGTGCAATCACAGATGTAGGAACCTCATTCGCGCGGCACTTCTGCATCATCCTCTCTGCTAATATTTGCGTTGATACCTTACTGCAGGGATGTTAGTGCTGGAGATGGCATATCCCCACTTCTTCTTCTCCAACTTGAATTTATAATTCATAGCTTCCGCGAGGGCCAACTCACCACCTTTTCCTTCTGATATATTGGCTGGATCCTCCCCTAAGTGTAGAATTTCCCACTGTAGATCAACAGATTATGTAATAGACTGAAGAAAAATACAAGATCTACTTCTACAACAAACTTGCAGAAGCTTAATCGATTTTGAGCAAGATCAAATAGAACACATAAACCAGAGAATGAGAAAGCAATAACATATGAACACAAAAGAATACTCTTGGGAAAGCCTCAGCTAAAAACCTCAATCTCTGTATTATCATACAAGTGGAAATATGTCCAGATTACACAAAGCTTTAGCTCACAAGCTATCCAACTCTTAGTACAAGCCCTCAATACAACTCACAGACTGAATAGACACAACATATGCCTTCCCTCAGCCCTCCAAGCCTCCTATTTCCTTGCACAGTTTCTCTTGGGGTCTAATGCTGCCACCTGTGTGAATTGGCCTCATTACACAATCATCAAAACCAAAAGTAACTACGCAATCTCCAAGCAATGAATTGCTTCTGCATGCAAGAGATATCATTAATGGAATATTACTGCAACTAATAGTACATTTTCCCATCATTTGATCTCAACTAGGTCTCTAACTGAACTGACATGCATGAGTTATTTATGAGAGAATATTCAGTTATTTGAGGTATAGCAGTTACATCCATGCATGCATTAACTAACTGAACTCACAATTAGTTCCAAAAATTGTTGGAACTAATCTAACTGGACTTAACTCAGTTAACTAAGCTAACTAATTACAACTCATCCTGATTTCCTTTAATCAAGTGATAACTTCCTCAATCAATGGAGAAACTGTTGCATGTCTTCACATAGACTTTATGTTTGATTTACTACAACTAATTAACTCAAGATGAACTAATTAATTATTTTACAAACAACTGCTAAGATCAAATTCGAATTTTAATTCTCAATTTTAGTTTAGGGACTAACTAAAATTGGAATGTATCCCAAAATGCTATTTATAGTAGTGCTATTTTTAGCACTTCTATTTTTAGCATTTCTTGTTGCTATTTTCAACACTGAGTAAGGCAGTCATGTGCTCCGATGGATGAAGTGGTCTGTGATGGGAATGGTCTCCTCCAGCCACAAACACCCATCATGCACCAAGCAAAGCAGTTGTCTGATGACGAAGATGGTCACTGGGGCACGAAGGTCAAGCAATACCCAGAGTAGGTTGACCATTTTGACTTTATCTACACCCTTGCGCCATGTCCACAGCTCTAATGCAATCGTTCCAGCAGTCGTGTCAATCCATCAGTGCATTAGCTGCTCAGTCGCTAAATGCAGGAATTTATCGTGATATGCGAGGCCCCAATCTTCGAACTTTAGTATAGGAACCCGCCCTAAGTGCGTCCCCTCAAAAACAATGTCATCTAGGAGGAACGAAGTTTGTAGGGAGATCTTGCTCTCATCTATGTCCTTTGGCACCTTGGCTCTACCCTTGCATGGAGGAACATATTCTAGTAAGTTGGTAATAGGGTTCACATCTTGGGTTTCAACTTCCATTTCCAAATCCTCCTCATTCACCAGGATTTGTTTAGATTCATCTCATCTGCCTCCAGACTAATGGCCTTCCCCTTTTCCTACAAAGTGAGCTTGGTCCTCTGTGAGTTTCTTGGTGAGATGCGCACCAGTAGCATAGTCTGCTTATCCTTCTTCAGTCTCGGTGTCCTGGGTGATTTAGGGACTTTGACTATTGATCTAAAAATGGGGCACTAAAGGCTTCTTGTCAAGCTTACAAGAAAGAACCTCTCCTACTCTAAAGCTTATATATTTCGAAGACCTTATGATTAACCAATTGCAGAATTAAAAATGCTTGAAATAGGTGTATGCTTGTGCTTGTTTTTAGATTGTTCAAGTTCTTATGTTCATTTGATTACGCTGATGTAAAACACACATAACAGTAAAGGAAGCAATGAATAAGCAAACACACGAGACAACAATATAATATGGAGTTCACCCAAACCTCTTGGGCTACGTCTCTTTGAGCTCTAGTCAACTCAACTAGGCCCTTTGGGATTATGGCTTAAATTATTTTACAAGCTCCATGCTCAACTCCATTGGTTTAAAACTGAACCTATGGGTTTAAAATGCCATCTTACCCCTGGCTATCCTTACTTTGTAGACAGACATAGGCTTCTCTGGACTTGACTCCTTTAGTCAGTGCTCTGAGCTTCTTGAGCTTCTAGCTTCTTTGACTCCCTCAAAATTCTCTTAACTGTCTCTGGAACTCCTTCTTCTATCTCTAGCACACTCTAGACACTAGTAACAGCTTGATCATTTAATCTCTTTATTGTTTTGCAGCTTCATTACAGCTCCATGGCTCTTAGAAGTTTGTTGTGAGCTCTCTGGCTCTGGCTCTTGGCTCTGGCTCTAGCTCTTGGCACTGGCTCTCACAAGCTTGTGGTTTCACTTGACCTCCAAGTGACCCTTTATCAGTTCTGCTCTCTGTGTTATCTCTCGGCCTTTGTGCGCATTCTCAGCAACCTTCCGCCTTTGTGCTCTCTGTGTATTTGTAACACATCGGTTACAACCCTCCATCATGGAAAACCCGACTGTTTCACCACAAGAATCCATTTACAATGGAAAGGAACTGTCAGCGTGGGAAACCCGATCGTTTTTCCTTCCTCTGGCCAAAATAGCCAAATAACGGAAATACGTAGGAAAACTAGCGAAAACACATCATTAGAGCATTTAATCGGAACTCAAAATGCATTCAATCACATTGATAAACCTATCAGGTCTGTCCTAATATCACTTATTGCAAGTCACATGGCGAAATGGTCAAAAAACCCAATACATGGGAAATACATAGAAACCTCGTAAATCCAGACTTCAAAAGCTATGAAATCGCGCTTATAATCCCCATTAGGTCCGCCATCAATTATTTTACGAAAGGGGCCAAGGAAATGCCCACATTATCTAATGACGGTAAGACAACGGTTCAGTTTTTATTCAATCATGTAATTTCTCGATTCGGAGTCCCTCAGGCTATTGTCACTGATCATGGTTCTCATTTCCGTGGTCATATGATGACTAAGTCAACAACCCAGCTAGGCTTGCATCATGATAGTTTGACGTCGTATTATCCTCAGGCCAATGGCCAAGTAGAAGCTGTCAACAAGGTTTTGGTCACAATGCTTTAGCATACCATTGGTATGCACAAGTCTAACTGGCATTTGATGTTGTTTTCTGCCCTATGGGCCTACCATACTTTAGTGAAGGATGCCACTGGATTCACCCCATTTCAACTAGTTCACTGGCTGGAGGCTACCCTCCCAATTGAATGCGATATCCCTTCTCTTAAACTAGCTGTCAAATTTCTCCCAAACACTACTTCAGTAGAAGAACACCTTCTTTACCTAGAGCAGTTAGATGAGACCCGCCGACTAGCCTCTTTAGTCATTGAAGCACAAAAGAAGAGAGTGAAAACTCACTTCGACGAAACTGTTACCCCTAATTCTTTCATTGAATGAGACCTAGTCCTACTCTACAATCAAGCAAATGATAAGCTGGGGGCAGACAAATTCGAGCCTATGTGGCATGGGCCTTACATTGTGAAACACGTTTTGCAAAAAGGGGCCTATGAGCTAATCAATTACGAAGGGGATCCTTTAGATAAGCCCCGGAATGGGCTTTACCTTAAGTGATCCGGATTTAAATAAGAACGCAATAGATTACAGAGATAACCATAAATACAGAGATGCGATAACCACAAATAAAGAGATGCAGCGGAAATAATACTTCATTTCATTAATGGAAAATACCGAAATATGCTTACAACCAGAA